>BJCN01313691.1:0-15353 GCA_018326445.1 Flaveria brownii
TGTCGCGCTTTGGTTTTCGTCTATTTTGTTTATGGTGTTGGACTTTGATTTACTTTTGGGTTCTTAATGTACTTGTGTGTTATGAATTTGGGGTTTTGATGTGTTTTACCTTGTGTATTTTGCTGATTTTATAGTTTCAAACCTTCATTTTAATTTTGATTTAGGGTTACGTTAAAACTCACATAGCCGCGGCAAGACGCGGGGCCCAAACCTAGTTATATATTATTACATCTGGTCGGTAGCTACAGTAACAAGAGGTCACAGTGGTAGTTTCGGAAGAGAAAAAATGGTGAAATGGATCCAGGCGTGAAGATTAAAGAACGACGAAAAGATTTGAAAATTTTGAAATTTTATTACAAATAAACCAAATAAGGATTGCTATTAAAGAAATAATAGAAATACATAATTACTTCTGAAATATAGTGGTTTTACCTATAAAAAATTTCAATGTTTTCAATTAAAAATAATTAACAAAAGTATCGATCTATATCTACCATCACATTTATATAATAAAAATAAAATTTTCTATTATTATCAGAGATTACGTCTTGAATTAAAACTCACATTAAATCATTATTTTATCACAGGATAAAATATGTTAATTCTTATATAGCATTACAAAAATGGGCAACTTAATTATAAACTAAACACATGATCTTTTTTAGTTTTGTAAAATCTAGTTGTGTGCAAAAAACCAAAAACCAAGAAAAACCGATCCGCATTTGTAACCGATAAAAACCGAACTGAATTATGAATTCGATGTTCATTTCGGTTCCTAACCGAAACCGGATTGTGAATTCGGTTTTCGGTTATATGTAATTTTTGAATTTTGTTGTTCGGTTTATTCGATTAACCGAATTAACCGAATTCAATATATAGAAATATATATATATAATTTTGTAATTGTAAGTTTAATCCAACTACAAATTAAGCTTAAACTTTTAAATGTGATTTATTTTTAGCCCAATAACAATTTCTATATGTTAGCTTGTCCTAAAACATTAAAACAGAGTCTTAAATCTCATGTCTCAAGTAGTTAAAAGTCGAATAGTTATATCTTTTAAAAACAAAATTCTTAATGTTTTAGGAGTTTAATTATTTGATATGTATTTTTAAGATAATGTATATGAAGTGTGATTCTAATAAAAATGATTTAAACTCAGTAACATTTGAAATGGAAAAAAGGATGAATTCGGGGAAAAAAACATACATAAAAAACAGTATAAAAACATACATAATAATGGGGTTGCCCAGGCAACCGGGCCCCGAGGCTATGCGGGTTAGACGTGGGGAAAAAACCGGTCAAAAAACCGGTCCGGTTTGAAAACACCAATTCTACCCAAACAGGCTCCAGCTTAACCAAACGGCGGGTTGTTTATAGATTTGGCAGCCCGACATCTAAAACCGTTTCAAATAAAAAAACCAACTAAACTGGTGAAAAAACGGTCTCTTAGTACAGGTTTCAAAACCGGTCCAAACCAGTTTAAGCTGTTTGAGTTCTCAGTTAGGGAAACCAGTTTATAAACCAAACCGAAAAAATTCAGTGTGATTACATAGCAAAAAACGGTTCGGTTTATAAAGCGAACCGAGTGCGGGTGACGGGTTTATTCGAAGACTAGAGCCGAGTAGCCGACAATGAGTATTGGGCTTTTATATGAGATGGGCTTACAAAATTAGTTAATTGAGTAAACAAGCCTAATATTTTGGTGAACAAACAAAAAATTGTTCTAGTAGAAGGGTTGCATCTTAATATAAGTAATAATGGATAAATAGCCTAATAGGTGGATTTTTTTTACTAAAATGGCGTTATTAGAAATTTTATTTACCAAAATGGGTGTTTTTAAAAGTATTTACCAAAATGGGTCTTTATTTAAATCTTTCTTTTCTTATTCATAATCTTATTGGATAAAAAAGGTTTCTTTAATTAAATAATGCTATTTAAAAGGGTTAAAATAAAATATTTTAAAAAAACCAATTTTTTTGACCTGACACTTTTAAAAAGGTTCTTTTAAATGCTTTTAGTTCTTCACAAATGTTTTTATAAAACCGTACAAACAAGTATAATACATGCATTACACATTTTGTTTTAAATCCATAAGAATTTTATAATAAAACTAATGGAATTGTCATAGTTTAAAAATATTTTTTTAATGTTCTACATTTCTTTTATAAATATTACGTGATGTTTGTACTCTTTTTATCAGTAGTTCTTATAATTTCTATGAAAAAATTACAAACATTTGTGTTGCTTAATTATGAACATATATACTTTTGGAACATGTTTGTAATTAATTTAATAAAAAATACAAATGTATTTAAAAAACGATTTAACATGATCAAACAAAGAAATGAAAATGATTTATCTTTAAATTTATGAACAGATATTGATTTCAATATCTTATTTTGTGTTTAGTATCGTAGTAAATATTTATCATTATAAATTTAAGTTGTTGCCTTTTTAAACATTTCAATGAATGTGTGAAAAAATAGATATCTAATAAAATTTTACTTAACAATAGTAGACAATTAAAACGAATTTATCGTCTCAAATATTGATATCTGTTTTTTATATTTAAAAATGTTTTAAGAAAACATTTCTGAAGAACTAAAAATATTTTATTTTAAAAGAAAACTTTAGTTATAAACTGCAGGTCCAAAAAAAGAAGATTGGGTTTATAAAACTTTTTCTTTTAACTCTTTTAAATAACATTATTTAATTAAAACTAAAACATTTTTTGTCCAATAATATTATGAGAGAGAAAATAAAAGTTTTTAATAAATACTCATTTTGGTAAATACTTTTCAAAACACTCATTTTGGTAAATAAAATTTGTAACAACACCATTTTAGAAAAAAACTCCTAATAGGTGATGGAACAAAAAAATTGCCTAATATACCTTTTCAATTTAAGTGTGATTAGCATTTATTTATTTATTTTTTAACAATAAAGAGTTTATAAATTAAAAGTTTGTAAATTACAACTTTTGGTGTCATTGAGTAAAAAGAATTTCATAGGTGTCGTCAAAAATCTTGGGTGACCTTTGGGTTTCAGTTATGTATATTATACGTAAACAAAAGACCTAATAAGTGTTTGATAATTACCCAATCCACATGATATGTCCGTCATTGCACGTATAAATCCAAATTTTCCAAAATGTTTTTAGTAAATTCTTTTTTATAAATTTTTTGGGTTCTTCTAGTTAACGACATATATATTCAAACTCTCAAAATATCCCTTTAACTATATTTAGCATATATGTATAACTTTTTTTTAAGAATGATGACTCGGCATACTTATCTATTCTTATTACTAAAGTACACAAATTTCTAATTTATATCATGTTAGGATTAAAACTCTGTTTTTCTTTAAGTATCTTTAACTTTTATCACTAGACTATCAGCCTAAGTAACTTAATAAATATATTGTTAAATTTGCATTTAAACATACTTTATGTAGATAAGCATGCAATAAATCAGCAGACAGTCCATTATAACTTGTTAAAATCAAATATTAGCCACCACAATCAAATATAACTCACTAAAACCAGTATCACACGATATAAGCAAATATAAAATAATATAAATCTCTATATTTTTAAAGAAAGACTTGCTAGCTTATACACATTTTTTACTCAATACAACCAAATATAAGTCATTTATATCTGTTATAACCCGTTACACTTTTCCCTCCCTTAAAGTGTAAGCAAATAAACACAACTTTTAATATCTTTAGTTCAACTACACATTAAAACTTCCAAAAATATAATAACTATTTGCAAAAAAGGCAAAAAGCAAGAGTAACCCAACAATTCGCATGTAATAATATTGAAGTGACCATTTCACCACACTGCACCCACCTTTCTATCTTTGGTCTTTAACTTTGCCCACATCTTTCTTTCCAAATTCTACAAAACCATGATACGTTTTCACATCATTCTCTCCATCATCTTCATCTTCATCTTCATCATCTTTGCTTCAACTTCACAATTCGACGCGCTACCGCCCGACCCATTGCACCCGTTGTCGGAACAGTTCTTCCTCCCTTTCCCTTCAACAGCTGTGCCTCCGGCGTCTAAAGATCTTCAGTCTGCGAAGCGAAGAGTTCCAACGGGATCGAATCCACTGCATAACAAAAGAAAGTTGTAGAACATCGTATCATATACAGCAGGTTAATTATATATATATGGATATGGTTTTGTATGGTTGATTGTGTAAGTTAGTGTATAGAATTGCTAGTGATTGATGATATTGAATATGTTGTTTGTCTTATTGGTATAGATTTTGGATCACTGATGTGTGTAGTTATTGATACTCTTGTTGTTTGTTGTAGCTGGAAATCTTATACTTATACAACTGTTATTAATTAACGCTGAGATTAATAGCTTTTACTAATTTAGCCTCTTTGAGTTGTATATGTTTAAGTCACCTGAAACAGGCCCCAAATGAACAGTTGGAGTGGTAAGATGTTTTAGTCAAAGATTCAAATCTTGTAAGTGACAAACAGTAAAGTAGATTAGAAGTCGTTCTAAAATAATCTAGAGAAAGAGGACTATATCTCCCATGTGTTCTTTCAGCCAACTTAATTCGATCTCTTTAGCTTGTTTACTTCTTGTTTTTTGGAGGAATATTGTGTTTTGGGTTTTCCTTGATGACGTATTCTTTCGCATGGTTGATGATAGGGTTTATTTCAATTAGTATATACAAGTTCATACGAGTTTCATAAGTTTTACAGACATTCACTTTTATAAATTGATAAAAATACATGATTAATTATTTGAGGGTACTATACGCACACAAGATAGTCATCACAACAGCTAGGGATTGGGAGGCTTTCACTAGTGGGGTCATCGCCATTTGAGAAGACAATCTATAAAAATGATTTGGTATATATGCCACATTAACCGTATTCTGAGTTTCAAGTTTACTATGAATGACTTGGGCCATATGAACTGGTTTTTAGGGATTAATGCAACTCGAAACAATGAAGATCGAGATGTTTATATCTCAAGCATAGTACGCTCAAGACATATATCGTGCAAGAATGTCTAGTTGTAAGCCGACCATTACTCCAACAACACAACACCAACTTTAAGGGGGCGTTTGGTTCGCGGAATTTGTTGGAGTTAGAATTGGAATTGAAATTTGAATTGGAATTCAAAGTAATTGTATTTGGAATTTAATATTTTCCAAAGGATTTGAAATTCAAAGGAATTTAAATCTATAAAGAGAATTTAAATTTCAAATGCATTTCTATTGACAAAACATTTATAAAGGAATTTGAATTTATCACCCGTTGCACACCGCCACCACCTCAATGACCACCGATCATCACCGCTACATACCACCAACCACCGCCGCCGTCACCCACTACAAGGAAAGAACCCTTTTGCGGCGATTTGTCGCCGCAAAAAAGCTTTTGCGACGACATTCTTTACATAAAATAAAAATAAAGTTAATTTTAAATATTCTTTTTTGCGACGACATATCGCCGCAAATAATAATTCTACAAATAAAAAATAAAAAATAAAACTTTAATTATTATTTATTCCTTTTTTGCGACGATATTTCGCCGCAAATAAGTTGCCGGGAATTTTCCCGCTCTTTAAAAAGTTGTCAAAAAATGGAAAAAATTAAAAAAAATAATAATTTTCGTTATTTGCGACGAAATATCGCCGCAAAAGATCGTTTTGACCGGAAAAGTCAAAAAAGCAACTATTTTTGTCGTTTACTGAACTTTTTGCGACGATTTAGATATCGCCGCAAAAAAGGTTGTCGCAAAATAACAATTTTCTTGTAGTGATTGCTTAAACCAAAAAAAATCAAAGCAATTACATATCATAACAGGCTTTGGGAACAAACAAAATCGATTAAAAACTTACTTTTTTGAAATAGATTGGAATTTGGAAGAGACAATATTGATTGGAAAGACGCAGTCGGTTGAATACATTGGAGAAAAACATACGTTATACGATTGAATACCTTGACAACGTTGATTTTTTATAAAAACTAAATTGAAGTCCATTTCATTGCTATGTATTGCCACGTCACATCATTAGAAATAAACGAAGTTAAAGATTGTCAAACTGGGATTGTTATTGGTAAAAAAAATTGAAATTAGAAGTATTACTGTCAAATTAATAGTTAATAATTCGGATTGTTAAAGTTCAATTTTCTTACAAAATATAACAAGTACTATAATAATAATTTAAAATAAAAACATTACATAATAATAATTGACTAGCAATCTTGCCTTCAAATTTCCAATCCCTCTAGGTTACCTCTCTTTAAGGAGATCGGTGTTTTTCAACAAACATTTGAAAATTCTTCTCATCCTCTTTGAGTCTTTCAAACGAAGTTTTTTTTTTCCGGTCTCTATACATGTGGTGTTGAATTTTACTTATTTTCAAACAGTACTATCCAATCTTTCGTCGACCGTTGAAGATGATCCGACTTATTTAGCCAAGTTCTTTCTGATCACCCTCTTGGTTCATGTGGTATTTCATCACAATCTTCCACATTGATATTGATGGAAGTATTTCATACAAACCGAGGAGTTTGGGTCGTAGGTGATCCGTGACGGATATGATATGTATGTGGGACGGCTTTGTAGATTTATACATACACTTACACATATGTGTATACAAGGATGTTCACCATTAGATAGTTATGAATCAAATCCATTTTTTAATCTTTTCTAAGTAGAGAGGGAGTCCAACTTTCCTCTTCCTACAACCAATGCTTTTAAAGACGGATCGTAAAGTGACCAGACTATATACCTTACGGTTTCACGTGAAATCTCCAACTATTGTCCTTTTTTTTTCTAGAGACCGGTCTCATCAGATTTAAAAACTAGTGATGTCATAAATAATAAAAATATTAAAATAATTTATATTTATATATAATTTACTACAAGATATGAATACATTATATGTTTTTAGGTGAGATTGTAATCTTAATAAATATAAAGACTTGTATACATATAGTATATAGATTTTTGAATACTAAAATAATAAAAAAATAGATTTTAAAGGAAAAATACGAAAAGTAAAAAAAAAAAAATTCTAGTCTGACCACGAGTTTCAATTTCTAAAAATATCGCCTTTCTATTCCCTTCTCTAAACGGGAAGAGCCCATCTTTCTTATCTTTAAAATTAACTAAAGAGAAATTACATAAAACATTTAATTAATTAAAGAGACATTACAAGGTCACCACGGGTTTTGTTTGCAATGCAACTCAACGAGAACTGCATCGTCAATTATTCGTTTATGGTGGGTATACATAATTTTCAAAATGGTTTACGAGATCTGATCGATCATAACTAAGTTTTGTACGTTGGGTAGTCGAGCATGTGTAGCCACTTATCAGCCCTAAATCTATTTTAAAAACGAGTCAATTTTCATTAAATTTTATATTGAAATGTTAAAAGAAAAAACAAACATATAGTAATGGTCGTGACTAATGGATAAAAGACAAAATATAGTAATGGTCGTGACTAATGAAGTAAAAGACATAAAATATTGAGATTTTCATTTCTAGATGAAATGTAATTTAATGGGGAAAAAGTGTTTTATTTAATCCTACTTAATATGCGTGTAGCGGCGGTGCCGTACGTGACGTGATAAATTATAGACTACAATTGTCCCGACTTGTTTCCGAACTAAATTTACGTCGAAACCTAGAATTACTCAAATTTATATCATTGAATGAAAACATATTATATTTTACCTCATTTGTTTTCAAATAAAATATACGTCGAAACGTAGACCACTAAAAACATACATAAAATTAGCACAAATAAACTTTACATTTGAACCAGCTTGTGTTGGTCTACGTTTCGACGTATAAAATGTAAATGAACTAGAATTCGAGTAAATGAACTCGAACTTGCACCGACACATACATAAAACTAAGGACGTAAGAATTAAGAAATTAGTTTTTTTAAGTAAAAATGTATAACGGGTAAAAAGTGACATTTTTCTAAAGTCTTACAAAAAGTTTAGGGGGTTAAAAGTGTCGATTGTAGAAAATTTAAGGTGTGGTTTTGGCCGGTGCCATTTGCCACCGTAAGTATATAGTAAATGGCATGTATGCTGTATGTAAAATAAACTTTGAACAAATTTAAGATGAAGATAACCTGGACATTACGCAGCATAATAAAATAACTGCTGCACGTAAATTGTTGGATTATTTATTGTGTTGAGTTGAATTAATGAAGTTGTGAGAGTAATGCTTGTACCTGGTCAAAGGTTTATAATATTGACCTTTGAACCTCAACTCCATCTTCCCAATTTCTGCATAGCGTACTGACAACGACAAATATGAAGTCATACAAACTATCTCGTTAAGCGTTCTTTTATAATTTGATACCTTGTCTCATGTTAAACATCGATCTTTGAATTACTATTATTATTGCTTACATATTTGGTTACTATTATTACACAATAATATTCTATCAGTATTCTACCGGTTTTATTGCTCTAATTAACTTGAATTCCATTGGAGGAATATTTGGTTTGAAGGGATGGCCATATTTCTTTAACAGATTGATTGCTCCTAATGCAGTTCAAACAAGTGTGAAGTCGGCCAAACGTATAATCAAGTGTTTGATTCAAACTACCTATACTCTCGGGAAACAGGATGGAGGAAATCTTGGAGGCACTGAAGACACTTGTTGCTCCCCATTCACACGAGTTGGCGGTCCAAAGTATCTTCTTCGCTGCTCTATGCTTCATATGAATAGCGTGCAATGGCAATATCTACAACAACAAACCGGGTCCAAGTCAAAGGTGATGGAAGAGATCATGTCTAACACGTATATATGGTTAAAACAAGCCGAAGGTCCAATTGTTAATTACTGTATTTCGGTTAACTTTTATATTTTACAAATTTTCCTATATAAGGGACTGTTTGGTAATATCTGAATGATTAAGTGCTGAAATAATAAGAGCTCTGAACCATTAAGTGTTGATCCATTAAGAGGTCTGAACCATTAAGAGCTAGTATATCGCTTAACTATTCAAAGGCAAATGTCGACCAATTCAGATAAGAGGTCTTAATCATTCAGCATTAGACCTCTTAACCATTCAGCATTAGTATAATGCTTAACCATTCAGATGCAAATGTATTAACCATTCAGAGGCAAATGTATTAACCATTCAGAACCATTAAGTGCTGAACCATTCAGCATCTGAACCATTAAGAGGCTGATTAAAAGACTGGCAAACAACCCTTAAATGTTTTGTTTGGGTAGCTTCTAGCATCTTGCTAGGAGGATCTGTACATATTTTGTTAATATAAGTTGTAGTTAAAAGAACATAATAATATTCTTTCCAAATGTTTAATTTTTATCATTTTATTTTTTAACCAAGAACAATATAAGGTCCTTAAATTAAAGATACAATTGGTGGTAAAAGTAGCTTAGCATGAGTGGTGTCATGATAGTTAGAATAATTGTTTGTATGATAGTTAGAATAGTTGTTTGTAGTATTCTTGATAAATAAACAGATTTAATTATTTATCTTTTATTCGGTCCCTCAACCAAAACGAACTTCTTTGATCCCTCAGCTTCAATATCTACATATTCTTAACCCAAAACTAAGAAAATACTACAAAATAAAGCCTACAATGGAATTGAATACTTACCTTATTTCAACATTGCCTCTCAGTTTAATTGAGAAACATATCTAACAAACCTAGATCATTACAAAAGAACTGATCTTAAGTAATGTTAAAACTTTTTGTAAAACCATAAGTTATTTGTATTTTTGAATCTATATTAAGGATTTTATTACATCAATTATAACTTTTTCACAAACAAAATGTAAATTAATTTTAAAATATTTTATACTATCAAGAAATATTGGTTAGTTGATGTAGCAATAGCAGCCTCATCATCACAGTGTACTGAAATGGTAAGTTTACATAATTACAACTCCTTAAAGATATTTTATAACAAAATGAGTTCACACATAACTACACACAAACACGATACTATGCTTCTACATCTTACCAAGAAATGACATGTTTTTTATTTAAATTTTTCATGAAACTAAGAATTTTTCAGAAGATATACAAAAACCAATAACAGATTTGCGAGACAGAATACATGTGTATCAATTTGGGGTGACAAAGAAGTTAAAAATTTGACTAATATGACAGCCTTTCCTAGGATACAATTTTAGGTGACAAAGAAGTCTTAATGCAACTTATAAATGTGTATTTTGTTGGAGATTGAATGAACGGACAATTTTAGGTGACAAAGAAGTCTTAATGCAACTTATAAATATGTATTTTGTTGGAGATTGAATGAACGGCCATAAATATTAGACTGCATAGGTGTAACACCATGAAATCCAGACCTAAAGGATTTGTTGGACAATGAAAATTCGGAGGCGGCAGCCCTTGAGAGTGGGGTGCAAGGGTCGGCAGGCCGGTAGCCCCTTGAACAGTCGAAAGGGCAAAGCCCCTGACTAGGGGTTGAGCTGTCAAGTCTGGTCGGGAAAAATAATTCTGCTGATGAAGTATAGTAGAGAAAATTCAAGAAAAATTAAAATTTAGAAAAACATGTCGATATGGCCCGCATCAGAAAAGAGACGTGGGGCGCATCGACTAAGCTAGATAATAAATACTAAGATGACACGTGTCTAATGACCAATGGATGACAATTGACACGCGTACTTCGATGCAAGGGGTGTCAGATTTCCAATGCTGGTGCATCATGAAAAGAGGCTCGAGGGCGATGATCTAACAACATGTATCGGTCATGTAGCATGTCAAGACGATGCAGCCTGCATCGTCCTAGTGATGCATGGCGTATCGGCCTCTAGGAGCCAACTATAAAAGGGACTCTTAGAGTATGCTTATTTCTGCATCCCAAGGTTGAATCTCTGTCAACTCTCTTAAATATGACCATGTACCTTAATTTAGGTTAATCTTAGGCTATTCCCTCGTTACTATACGAAGAAACGACGCCAAAAATGAAGATTCGAAGTTGTAAATTGAAATAATCTAAAGATCAAGTCGAAGTGTTGCTTGCTTAGGAATTACCTTCATCATTCCTAGGATATTATTTGTCTCAAACACTCAAAACCAGATGAATACATTGCATTTTTAGAAATAAATTGTTTATTTTTTTTATTAGTAAAAATTACATACATAAAATAATGAATTTTTAAATCATGACCCGTATTATATGATGAATACATCTAAACCAGAAGTATGTGTAGTTGACCAATTTTATATATTGGGGATGGGTGAAAATCCCATTTCAGACTGGTCAAAGTCTCAGTGTAGATCCAGGAGGTTCCCGTTGAAAACAAACTGTTTGAGTCATATATAGATACACTATATATCAAGGGTGAACTCCACAGTTAAGGTCAACTGCTAAATGTATAGTTTGTTCATGAAAATTGTGATCTAAGATTCTGAATTGCATGCATGCTTCAAATGTTTTAGAGTCAATTGCATGTATTCGCCAACTTTTACGGATAAAATGTTTTCGAAATCTTTTTAGATAAACATGTATAGGACCTGATAACCCGGATAGTTGTGCATAAGTCAAGTGAGTTGCTTAAAAGATCACGACTCTCTAGACGCTTAAAGTCATTGTTGATGTATATTTGTAAATTGGTGTTTGTAAACTTAAATTTTGATTGTATATAAAGGGTTTTAAATCCCTTGTGGAATCTATAAAATATCAAAAGTTTTGACATAGCATTGATGCTACACGAAAATATGATTTTGATATCAATTAATTATTCAGCTGCGTAAGTGATTTGAACCCACGAAACGAACAATCGAAACTAACAGGTCATACAACTCAGGAGTGCTCAAGACCAAGGAGTGACAATTGGAGATATCGCAACGTGATAATGATAAGTATATTAATATCCTAATAAGTTTTTGAAAAACAGTAAAGTTTTACAAAACACTTTTACTTTTTTTATGTTTGAAGAAATAATAGAACTTAAAACAGGTATGCAACTAGAATATCATAACGACTAAGATAATAAATGGAGAAAATATATTCACTAGGTAAGACAACTTCCTTTAATATTACAGTACTTATTTTTCTAAGAAAAAGTATTTTAAGATACCTTGATATTAAATAGAAAACTTTTGCTTAAAATACTTTTAGCCTTACGAATTTTACTTTTATAAACTCCAGCAACAATAATATCATCAAAATACGCAAGCAATGTAACAAATAGTTTTTAATTTTTAATACACATAGAATGATTAGAGACTTTGTGCAAATCAATGAGCGCATAATACACTTGCCAACTGTTTCATACCATTTCCAAAGGGCATGTTTTAACCCATACAAGGATTTAATAAACTTACAAATCTTAGTTTCAACTTTTGAGTAATATCCTTAAGGTAATTTCATATAAATAACTTCAATTACACTAAATGTGAGAATGCATTGTTTATGTCTAATTAAAAAAGTAACCATACATTTGAACAGCTAAATAGATGATAGTTCATATAGTTACCATTTTTACAACAAATGAAAATGAAGTGAAAACATCATCTCATCAAAATCAAATCATTCCCTATAACTATACCATTTGTATGCTAATCTAGCCTTATACCCCTTGATTTCACCATTAGTTTTGTATTTAATTTTATAGATCCACTTGCACCTTATAGGTTTTCTACCTGGTGGCAAATCTACTAGAACACATGTGTTGTTTCTATGTAAGTTTTTTTATTTTAGAATTCATTGCTTCACACATGTTCAAGAGAAGGCTGGAGTATCACTCGATGTTTGTGAGAAGTGCTAAGACCAGTCACATAGAAGAGTAAGTATATAGATGTGTTAAATACTTAAATATGCTAATACCATATAAGTTTTGTCCTAAAAAGTTCAAAAGATTTAGGAGTTGTATATTTAATACAAATGGTAACATTTTACCTATCTATTTAAACCTTATTCATATATCGTGTTTGGTCCTTTATGGATATGGTGGAACATGTATCCTTAACTTAACAATTAAATGCTATATAAGAATTAAAAGGTCATTAATTGTTAAAGTGATATAAATGTAAGAATTTCTAAATTAACGAAATGAACTTGGATTTTGTGAATGGCACCAAATACAGTTCAGTTCACACCATTCTCTAACACACATATGAGAATGATAAACTCAAAGACTCAAATTTCATAAACTAGTTTCGCAATTTAAGAATTGTTTTTAAAACGGATAATAAGTTATATGTTCTTGAAGATCCTATGCTTGAAGAATCTATCAATGCTACTGCAACTGTTGGGAAAGTCTAGAAAAAAGATGTGAATAATTCTTTGGAAATATCAAAAAGGTATGGAGGATCTTTTAGCATTTGATAAATCGAGCAACTGGAGTAAATATTTCAACATTAAAGCTTGTCATGAGATATTAGAAAACATTAAGTCCATTGTTTCATGTCATATGAAGGAGGGTACTTAGGTAAGCCCAAACGTTTTGAAAATGAACTATGTTGATCGGCTAGGTAAGTTTAGTTTTCTCCAAAGCAATGTGTTGGTTGTGGACTTGATCCTTAACTCGTTGCCCTATTTGTTTAATTTTCTCCAAAGCAAGTTTAGCTTTCTCCAAAGCAAAATGAAGAACTATGTTGAATAGTTAGGAAAAGTCCATCTAAAGTTTCATTTAGTACTAAAAATTACCAGTATGTATATTCTGGTAAATATATTTCAAGGGTTGATGATCAATAAAGAATATGTCAAGAACCATAAGACTAACGAAAAGCGGGCAAGAAGGGTCAAACAAAAGCAGATAGAAGCCTAAGCAAAGTTGTTGACAACAAGCAAGCGGTAAAGAAAACTTCAAAATATGAGAAGTGTTAAAGTATATGAATATTATACCAAATTAAAAAAAAGTTTTGAACATCATTATATGATCTTTTTAAAAAAATTGCAGTGTAAATTACGCTTTAGTCCTTATGGTTTGGCAAAAATTACGGTTTCAATCCAATAGTTATAACTAGAAAGATGTAAAGGGCTTAAAACGCTAACCAAATCTAACTATTATCTCTCTTCGTTCACCCCTTGGTTCTTTCTATCATTTTCTCAGTAGATCTGTGGTGGTCGCAACGCGATTGTAGCCTGTATACGAGACGAGAATGGTTGTAGAGATGCGTTTTGGTAGTCGAAAACAAATAATTTCTAGTGATAGATGCGGGTGCATGAGCTCTATGAAGCTGGATAGTTTTTCTATACCAATGATATTTTTCATTGATTTGTGAATCTATTTCTGAGTATTAAATTTGTTTTGTGGGAAATCAAAGGGGAGGGCTAGGATGGTGGTGGTTTGTTGGTGTTTCCTCTTGATGGTGAAGGAGGGTTATAAGAGGTGGTAAGCTGTATTGATGATTTGATGATGGTGTTGGAGGAGATTGTTGGAGGAGATTGTTGAAGGATGATGTTGGAGGTGGTGGCATACTAGGACAAAGAGAGGGAGAGATGAGTCGGGGTTGTAGGATGATTTTATATATTTTCAGTAATTAACTTTAAAAGATGTGTTAAAAAGTTTGTGAAAATGACGAAAGAGCCTTCGGGTGTAACGGCACCTTTAACGTTGTTAGTGGTGTGGTATGGGTAAAATTGAAACAAAAGCTAAAAATTTTACAATATTAGTGAAACAAATAAATTATTGAATTAAAACCATAATAAATCAGGATTGGTACTTTAAAATACTTTCTACAGTTTATATAAGTTAATAACCACCAACATTATCATTATTTCTATACTACTATATAATACATATTATAAGGATAATCATAATTTCATTAAAAGTGTAAGACACCTATATAACATTTTAAACATAGAGTATAAGTGTTTTATACAATAGTTCTATTTTTGTCCCATTTAATTAACTTTTTTTAATTATTATATTATTTAATACACATTATTAATACATTATTTAATAATATGATATTATATAATTCGCTTCATTAAATTTTATTTTATTTATAATAATATAATTGACATTTAGCCACCACAAACCGGTCCAGGCGTAGGGCTGAAACAATCATGCATCGGGGTGAAAAATAGAAGGGAATTTATAGTTACTAATCATATTTTTATAACTAAATACTATTTGAATTAATTATTATTTTATTAAAATATTTATATCTATACTACTATATAATACATTTATTTGGATAGAGATTTAATTTTACCTAGCATACAGGTTTTGAAGCAACATGTATAAAGAATTACAATTTTTACCATTGTCTCTTTTATGTATTTAATTAACATTATTAATACATTATTTAATAATATGATATTATTTAATTCACTTCATTAAATTTTATTTTATTTATAATACTATAAATTGAAATTTAAATTTAT
>BJCN01313708.1:1209-12586 GCA_018326445.1 Flaveria brownii
AGCAGCGATCTTCTTCAAATCCGAATCCACAAACGGATACACATCCGCCGCACCTAAAATCACAAAACTTTACCAAACTCAAAACACACACACAACACAAAACAAAACACGAACATCTACAAATCACAAAAACAGTTGAATCACCAGGTCCGGCGAATCCGATTGCGGCAGTCGGAGACGGTTTGGAGTGAACGATAATCAGTTTGAACGGAGAATTTGGAGCCGATGGTGCTATGAAGTGATCCAACGTCCATTCAAGTGCGTAGAAGCTGTGCTCACTGTCGTCAATTCCGACGATCATCACAGGCTTCTGTTCGGTTTCCATGATCGATGATGAAGGTTGTTGATGAATGATTGAATGTATGTGATTGTAAGTTATAGTAATGGAGTTTAGTGGAAAAATGGAAAATGACAAGTGATTTCTAGAGAGATGTATCACGGGTTTAGTGAGTAGACCCACTAAAGTATAAAGACTTCGTTTAGAAATTGGATACCACCATAAAAGTCTGAAAGACACGAAACAAACATGGATTTTATTTTTATTTTTTTAAATGATATATTTTGAAAAAAAAAAAGTTGGAAACGGTAATTTCGTTAGGAAAATTTGGTCAATAGCAATAAGGTATCTCGTAAGGGCGGTTTTTTTTACAATCCTAAACTTGGCTGTTAGCTATTACCCTGTAAAAACCGCTTCTCAGACAAATAAAGACAAAAAACTCTAACGTTCAAACACATCTAATGATAAAAGTTGCATGTTCACAATACATCTAAACATTAAAAGCCGAATTTTCATAATGTGAATGTACATGAAACCATTTTTTAAAAGAACTGTTTCATTAATTGGATTTATATATAACATATATACATATAATATATTATTTATACAATACATATATTATATTATATTATTTTATATGTGTATATATTTTCAACTTTGTATTGTTTTATATCTTGATAAGTTTGCGACTCATGACTCGCTTAAAAATAGTTCGTTTAAAATCGTCTTGTTTGTAAATTAGTCGAGCTATTTATTACCTCAGGACATTGTTTTTTTTCTTCAATTCGGATCGTAATTAAAGCTTAAATTAAAACTTATATTAATTATTGTAAAATAAAATTATGACATTACTAAACAGACTATAGACATATAATCAATTTGACATTTCTAATAAAAAAATTAAATGTAAAAATATGAAGGATAATTATATTTTATAAAATCTCAATTTTGTATCATTGTATCAACATCATGAAATAAACAAATATTATAAATAAACTATATTTTTTTATTTTTTATATATAAGAATGCGTAAAATATAACAAAATTAATTTTCAAAAATTAAAGATGTTCGCTCGCAAGCTGTCTTAGCTCGTTATCATCAATACTTCACTCTCGAACTGCACTTGGTGTACTAATATTATGCTCCCTTCAATAAGTCCCATAGCATACTTACACTAAAATTAAAAGTAGATTAGCAGTTCTAGTACAGAAAATCAATCTAATCTTGTTGTAACTGATGATTAAAATTCCCATTCCCAGTAATTGTAAAACATTTTTAATGAAATATTAAATATTGTGATCATCATAGTTTGCTTTCAGCATAAGCAGTGCATAGAGAAGAAACAAGAGAAATAACCAAACGAACATTAGAGTTATCAGAATACAGATTAGTAGTTCCTAGATAAGAAGTCAAATTCGACAATACCGTTGTCTAAAACAAATTCAAATACAGAGAAAAAATAAACGTTTCATAATAATACCATAAGAAGCAGTAAGTAACCATGTTAGAATTTCTTGATGCGGTCCCCTTTTGCTGGCGACGGAGTAAAGCAGCCACAAAGACGACGCCTTCTGCTTTTTCCACTGCTGCGGTGAATAAAATCATGCAAAATGACACTCGTTCTGTTTTTGGTCCTCGAAAACCTGCTCCTTTTCTTTTCATCAAGCGCCAGCAACACGTACTGGATCTTCTGAACCTCCAGCTGCACCCTTTTGATCTTTTCAGAGCTTTTCCACGTGTCGTCTTGCTCCACCCACGCAGCCAGACTCGGGTTCTTTTCAACGCTGGCTGTTGATTCAACGTTCACGTTCACCAGCTGCAAAATGCTATCCTCGGCTTCCTCTAGCTGTTCTTTCACAGTCTCGAAATCAACCCCTGTTGCTGCTGGTTTTTTACTCTTTTTTACTGTTTCAATTCTTCTTGTTAGATCTTTCACTGTTTTCTCCAGAGTTGCGAGCTTTTGCGCGTCTGATTTGAGTCTCTGCAGAAGCTTTCCTTTTTTGGATTCTTGATTTGATACCTCCAATTTGTCAACACCCAAATCTTCAATCTGTGGCTCGTAAGGCAATTTTCTGGACTTCTTTTCGGTTTCAAAGGCTTCGTGGGCTATTTGCAATTGCTCGATCATCATATCATCAATCCTTAAATACCCTCTTCGGCTCCTGCTTCTGCTGTTTGCAGACGATGATCCATCTGATGCTTGATCCAGCGGGATATCTCTTATTAGAACACCTCCTTTTCTTACTTCTGAGATTTCAGGTTTAGCTTTCGAGATGTTGAGATTATCTAGTGTCAGATAACGTCTCCCACGAAGCTTTTCTGCTTTGTTACGTTTTTGTTCTTCATTGGATTTTGAATGTTCGGTCTCTGGTTTTGATGATTTCAGTTTGATGATTTCTGAGCTTTCTAGCCTTGCAGCTGCATTTATATCTTCCACAATTACTTTTTCAAGTGCTTCAATTCGGGTCTGAAACTCGATCAAATCTGAGATCCCATTTGGTTCTGGTGATTTTGGATTCTCGGTGAAGAACTCTGAATCACTTCGATCTTTTTGAGGAGGAGGAGGAGGAGGATGAACATTCACTTCAACATCCTGAACCTGCATTTAACAAAAAATCATTATATCATATTGAATATTATAATCAAATGACTGTTTAGGAAAGATTGGTAGTACCTCGGGCTTCTGGTTGTTTGATCCAATAACATTTGCTGCCATAGTGAAAACATTATGTTCAAGAGATGATATATTGTCTTTTAAAGAAGCAATAACAGGAGTATATGCAAGCAATTGTGCTTTTAGCCCTTCGATTTCTCCCTCCATCATACGCGCCTTTTGTTTCATTTCTTCGATTTCCCGATCTTTCACTGCAGTTTCACCTTCAAGATTCTCACAAACTTCAGCCAGCTGATGAGCTTTAGATTCAAAGAGAATTTCACGAGTGTTGGAGACTTGAAGATCAAAAATAAATGAAGTAGCCTCAGCATCCCACAATTCAAACTCGTTCCCTCTTTCTTGAAGCTCAGAAGTCAAATTCTCTTGAATGTTTTTCCGTTCTTCGAGTTCTTCATATAACATATCCAATTCTAATCCAAGATTTTCATTTGCTTCAACGAGATCAATATTCTCTTTCTTGACCTTCAAGAAATCATCCTTGATTGTTTCATATTTGTTCATCAGGGCTGCCTTGTGCAATTCTGATTCCAGAAAATCTAGTTTGATTTCCTCAAGGAGCGTAAAGATGACAGTGTTCTCGATCAACAGCCGCTGCTTTTCATCTTCTTCTTTTAATAAAGAGCGCTTCAAATCCTTAATGTTATCAATGATCTCTTCAACTGATATTTTAGAGGTTTCAAATCCATGCTTTGAACCAATCTCGAGAGATAAAAATACTTGATAAATCCCCCATCTCAAGTTTTCAACTTCAACTAATAGGAGTTCTTCTTCAACCTGTTGCTCAAGTATTTCAGTCTCGAGCTCAGAAATCAATTTATCTGCCAACTTGGACGCCGATATGTGTTTCTCATTCTCAATTGACAAAGAGTGGTTCTTTTCTTCGACTTCTTTCACAAACTTTTGTAAGATGAAATTTTCAAACTGAGCAATCACAGCTTTATCAAGTTCTTCTTGAAGTTCTTCTTTCTTCAATTTACTCTCTTCGTGAAATTCTCGAATATGATTCTCCAAATCATTTAACCGTTTGTGGTTTGTAACCATAAAATTCTCCCGTTCTTGTTTCTCAACACTTAAAGACGATATTAGTTGTAGCATCTGAGAGTTTCCCGCTTCTTTTTCCTTCTCAAGAACACAGTATTTTTCTTCAAATTGCAAAAATCGATACTCGAGAATTTCCAATCTTGTCTGGACATTTTCCAACTGAGAAGCCAGCATGCTTCTTTCATCAACGAGATTAGACTTCTCGATGTTGAGCAACTCACACACCTCTTCCAGACCCTTTGATTTTTCTCGGAGATTTTCAAGTTCGACGTTTGCAGTAGAAAGAGAACTTTCAAGAACAGTGTTCTGATCCATGAGTTTCTGCATCTTAACCGTAATAGCATGTAAATTAGACAAAAGGACACTTTTTTCAAGAGCAAGAGAAGATTTTTCTACATGAAGCGACTCGCATGCACTCTCCAAATCATTATTCTTCTCAATGACGGTTTTTATCTTTTCTTCATGGCCACTATTTTCCTCACAGATCTGTTTCAACCTTGAGTTTTCATCCTGTAAACACTTCACCGATGATCCAAATGATTCTGGATTCAAACCAACCAACTCGAGTTGACTCATTAACGAATTGTAACTCATATTCAACTCCGTAATTTCATCTTTCAGATTACAGATTTCTTTCTGCATGGCTGTCGATTGACCCAACTGCAATGCTACTTCCTCTTCAAGTCTCTCTTTCATTTCCTTCAGCCCTATGAATTCGAATTCCGATTTCTTCAAGTTTTCATTTTCATCTTTAACTTGTTTCATTTCTTCTTCTAAACCCAATTTGCATATCTCCAAATCTTTCACCATTTGAAGCCCTTTCTTAAGCTCTATTGCAAGACTTCTTTGTTCTTCTTGAGATCGAGTGTACAACATTTTCAAAGTTTCAAGGGTTGCTTCAACTTGAACATAATGTGTATGTTCCTCTTTCGCATAGCTTTGAAGCTTCTCTAACTCATCATGCTTATCTGATAATTCTTGATCTCTTAACATGATTTTCTTAGCTAAATCACTTGCTTCCATCTTCAAAGATTCATTTGATTTCTCCAGACGAACACAAATCTCTTCGACATTTTTAAGTTTTTTTGTACTACTGATAATCTCATCCGTGAGGCGTTGGACATCTGATTGAGCAGAAGAAAGATCAAGTTCTAACTTGTATGATTTCTCAAGGCATTCTGAGTATAAAACACGTAAAGCTTCTTTTTCTTCGGTTAATTCCACAAGAGCATTTTTAAGTTGTTCAACTTCCATTTCGGCTTTAACTTTTTGCTCAGAGAACATTTTGGCTTTCTCTTCAGTTACCATAATCTTTTTCTCCAAAATAGATATTTTCTCCAAACATTTCCCATATTTCAAAAGACCCGCATCATTTTCAGATTCTAATTTCACGAGCTTGTTCATTAAATCCTGATTTTCTGTTGCTGATTCAACTGCTTGTTTATCCATTCCATTTATCTTTTCCTCCAAATCAGATATCATTTCAAGATATTCCATTTGTTGATTTAATCCAGATTCCTTTTCAGCTTGTAATAAACAAAGTGTTTCCTTCAACATATGAACTTCCTTTTCTGCTTCAGTTGCTTTTTCTTCAAGAATTCTTGATTTTTCCACTGCATGATTAAGTTCTTCATCAGCATTTGATAACTTCTCCAAACTACATTGATACTGAATGAAAAGTTCATCCTTTTCAGCAATCAAATCAGTAACTGCCTTCTTTAATTTCTCAATTTCACATTCATCTTTCTTATTGGCATTCTGCAATTTTCCTTCTAGACACAATGGTAAACCAAAAGCCTCATTCTTTTGATCATTAGGATCAATGGAAGATGAAGAGTCTTCCGGTAACGTGAACTGCTCTTGATTTGGGAAAGCTGCTTGTAATGTTTTCTGGGCATGACGAAGCTCACTGGTTGCATAATCGTATCTTTCAGCTAATGCACGATATGCTCGATAAAATTCCTCAACCAATTTCATGAGCTCGGGGCGTTTCTTGTAGTACATTTCGGCTCTTCTTGCAAAAGAATCAGCATCTTCTTCAATGAGCTTTATCATAGACTTGACTTTGGAATCCATGTCTGCAAAAACACATACATGCATACCAAATTACCAACACTATGTCATTAGTAGAAAATGTATTAACTTAGCATATAACAGCACAAATAAAGCCCACTAAATCAAGACAAACATCAGTAAAGATAAATAAATATTTAAAACCATAGACAAGCTAACAGAACAATCCAAAAAAAATACATATTTTGCTGCTAACAGAACAATCCAAAAATACATATTTTGTTACTAACAGAACAATCCAAAAAATGTAGCAGAAAAGGAAACACGTCAAATGAGTCGAGAAAGTCAAAAGGATCAAAAATAACCCTGAGTGTATACACTCTATTGAAATTACAGACTCGTTTCGATTGGGCTATAATATTGTGGAATGCTGACTAAATAATTGTATTTGTTTTATTAATTCTCCCACACATGCTAGGAATAGCCTTTGGGTTATATAAATCAGAAGAGAAAACACTCGCATTCCAGATCAGACTAAAATCACCCATTTACTTACGAGTGAATCAAATTTGTTTGCTATTTATCCCTAGACAACCAAATGATAAAATCATTATTTTGCTAAAAAGAAACATATCTACATGCCCTGTTGGGTCAACAGCATGTCAAAAGTCACCTGAATTGTATTTTTAAGGCATACTTCTAAAGTACATTCAAAACAATTATATTGCAACTGCAGTACTAAGATTTTGTAATCATATTTAACAGACTAATATTTATAAAGGAAAAAAAATTGGATTAATTGTTTTACGGGATCAACACTAACCATTTCAACCCATATGGATTTTTGTACCCTTTATGACCCAAACACATTGACATATTACCCTAGAACTGCAAGAGGGAGCTCAAAACATAGGATCACCTAAATAAGCCTAAAGAAGTACAACCCATGACGGTACCATAAGGGGCTGTTGATCCCCATTTCCTTAGAGGAAGAACCTGCTAGTATCCATAATTCAGCACAGGTTCTAGATGCAATACATACACTACATATAATCTAAACTCCATGCAGCTCGAGAAAAGATTCACATAAAAATATCCTTATTTAAAAACATGCGAGGATGTTGGTTCTGTAACTTCTTTATTCTACAAAATGGGATGATTCTAATAGATTCCAACTAAAAAACAAAAAAGAAGAAACAATAACAAAATACAAAATTTGATTGCTTTCTAGAGATCATGAAACCAATTATAATCCCAAATTATTCTCCAAATCCTTATTTAGATAATTTGTTTCTATTTGAAATAATACTTTCGCCTATATTAATTATGGAAACACCACCGTTCCCTATTTTGATTTATTCAGCCCTAAATAGTGCAAATTCAAAGGTACAATAAGTAAAGACAATATTTCATTAACCACATACAATTAAAATCAGCAATCAATCATTCATAAAAAAACAGATGATGCATACCTGTCAGATTCTCTTGAAGCCATTTTGAATTTTTAGGGCTAATGTGGCTGTCCCACCACCAAGAATACAAACGCCTTGACTCAGAATTTAACATGCTGATTTGGATCTTGAATATCTCAGAAAGTAGATCAACCCCACAATCAAAATTGTTTCTTTAGCACCTACAATCATCAATTACCGACAGAAATTAATTTGTGTTGCAGAAAAGTGAAATTAATTAAGGGGTATTGTTAAGAATTACCTTTAGAATCAAGCAGAAACCTTTAGTATTATCCAAGTAAGATGAGAATATTAGCTATGATACTTTCAAATCTGAACCAAAAAAATGTCGGTTACACAATGACATCTGAGATGGGTGTTTCAGAAGTGAAAGAATTGGATGATATATCATTTTCAAGAAAGAAATCAAAGCATTTAACTTAAAATACGTTGAGAAGTAGCATCAGCAATAGTGCAAAAACCCTAGATTATCTTCTAAGCAGGAACCCAAAATCAGTGAAAATATTTCAACAACTTGAAGAAAAGCAGGAACTTTTCTGCAAATCAAAGTGGGCTTAGAAGAATGAACTTAAAAATTAACCCAAAATTAATTCAAACCATTTTACCAGAACCCAGATGAGTTCGTTTGGCATTACAAACACACAAAATAAAAACTTCAAGAAAAAAACAAAAAAGACAAAAAATATGGTAGGTGGTGTGAGTAATCAATGTTTATAACATCAATAATAATCTTACCAAAGAAAAAATGAAATCTTGAAAAATGGGGCTGTTGTTCTTGAATCTGATCTGCAGTTGCAAACCCGTGAGTGGTATGAAAATCACCCCATTTGGTTCTCTCTCTTCAATCATTCAGTTTCTTGTTTGATTGACTATTGAGTCATCTTCTATCAAGTTTTATTGCAGACAGTGTGTGAGAAGGACATATGGACTGTAAAAAGCAACAAGATGGGATGGAAACGTGAAGGCTTATACTAAATATGTTAGTTTATTGGGAGCACGCGAATCTCACACATAATAAATGGTAAAATGCTACAACTTCATCATTATGTCCACAATAAGAACGTTTGATGCAAAATCATAGTTGGGATCCCCTAATATATACATATATTTATGTTTATTGTTTATTGTGAATGAGAAAGAAAAGTGTATTACCTTGATTGTGATTTAGTTGTTTTGTTTTTAATTCACAATTGTGGCTTTTTTTTAATTCTGTATGAAATAGACATTTTTGTTTGTTGTAATTTTATTATTAACATATGTTGAAAACTACTAACTCAAAACAATTGGTGACTTTACCTTTCTTATAAAAAATGAAAAAAGAGAAGAAATTTAAATTTAAATCATGCAATTACCACTATAAAAAATTAATCATTTGTCTTCTTTCTGCTCATATTTTTAGTTTAGCTTTAAAATCACATCTCTTATAAGATTTAGTTTGAGGATCGTCCCTTCGTTCCTTCATGTGGTAGCTTACAAAGATTTATGATAAAATGTTTCTCATTTCACACTGCAACACTTTCTCCGGTAATTTTAATTTTTTTATGTGTTTTGTTGTTTTGGATATTTTTCTAAAAAAAACTAAAAAGTTCGTTGTTTTTGATTGATGACACTTCCTTTCTTAGAGTTTCACAACTGATAAATTTTGAAGCACGACATCATTTTGATTTCTCATTTGAGGATTTTATTGGTTTTGACGAATTAATGATTTTTCTCTCGATCCTTCTCAAATTTCAAAATGTGATTTTCAAGCTTTACATCTTATTTTTTGATGGTTAGTTCTTTGATATCAACATCCTCTATTATAAATTCACCTTTTCGAGAAATTAGCTTCTTCGTTTGAAATTTTGACCAATTTAGTTATGGATTGTATAAATGTTTAAACATCTTTTGGAAATGGATCACCAACCGAGACAAACTTGATGGTGCAAGTTTAACAACTACTTGAACTTAAAAATAACCAGAGGGAGGTGGAATATTATTTTATCCAATTTATCCTTTGTTTTCTTCTAGATTTGAGATTTCATAATTCCATTATAATCTTTGAGGAAACATTAAATCAACATATGGACCAAATATTACTAATTTTGATACGTTACTCAATCTTCCTAAAACTTTATCAACTAGCCCAATTTGCTAACCGGGACTACGGTGTAGGCCTCTATGATTTGTGATTTTACCATTCAAGAAAGCACCCCTTTCATGATCCTCTCAAAACAAAAATCGTGTTCGTCAAAAATTATCCTTTTTGCTAATACGTGTTTCGTTATTATGTTATCCTTCTGTAGTATTCATTGTAGGCTGCTTTAAGCAGTTGTAGACATACATTTCTGGTATAGGTGATAATTTTATTTAAAATAGTTTAGCTTGAGTTGTATTTTTACCTCTAGTAGTATCTGCTCATTTACTATTTGTGAACATGGTATGCATGAGTTGGGAATGCTCATTATGAATGCAACAAGAAACAATCATAGTTTTCAAATGCGCAGGACGCATTCAAGGCTCGAAAGATAAGCCTTGCCCCAGGCGCAAGATGCTTAAAAAGTGACAGTCTTTTAAGCAGGACACAATGTATAAAATAACTATTTTTTCAGGTTTTGATATATTTTAGGCTAGTTTAAGGTGTTTTAAGTTGATTCTAGGCTTGTGTAGTGCTACTGTAATTGTTTTATACAACAAGCAACAAAGGCAGCACGGCTCTAAGGGGGACGGGATGAATGACTGCTCAGGCCCTGATCTCTTTTGGCCCAGGAATTTTTAATATTTTTAATATCTATACTAATAATCATTTACATTCTGGGACACGTGTCATCACCGAAATCACTCTCACATCCAATTTCCCGCCCACCTATATGGACTAAGATACCAAACTTCACGGGTCACGTGGCCCGACTAGCACGACCCGAAATTTAAGCTCCCGTTTTATCATCCCCACCGAAACCCTAGATCAATTCCGTATTCATCGTCATTCTGCACATGGAAATCATCTCCAGCAATTCAAACTCTCCTTTCAATTCGGCGTGTTGTTAAAGGTCTTCAACATTTGAAGATTCAATATCTCTCGCCAACGAAAATCATCCCTGCGATCCACCCTTATTAGCTTCAGGTAATCAATTCATTTCTTTTATTCATGTTCTTATGCTCTTCGATTGCTTGATGGTGTCAATTAGGGTTATGGTTGTTTTCCCCTATTTTAATTTCTGCACCTGTGAGTTACGAAAGGAATCGATCTCGATTGAATTACGCAGAAGTGGTTTCATAACAATGATTTCAACATGTTGTTAATCCTAGATTGAAAGCGGATTCGTCTTGGATAAGATTTTTAGGGATTTTTCTTTATAATCAGATTGTGAAACATGTTATTAATATTGAATCCTCTGCATATGACTTTGACTTTTTGAGTTCTAATTAAATCACAATTCGTAAATTGATCATCAACACCAACAGAAATTGTAGAATGAATAGCCAAAAAAACATGACACAACATGAAGATGCTATTAAGAAAACAGTTCATGTATCTTATATTAATGAGCAGGTAAAACTCTTATATAATGTAATGGTTTCAGTTTTAAATGGTATTTGAATCATTGTTTTCTTTTTTGTGATGGTTTGAGTTTAGGTTACTCAAGAGCTACTTGATACACAATTCATTATTATTTTTTTCTAATATTATTTATATATGTACAAATTTATAATAAGGTTTCTTCTATAGAGGTTGTCAAATAGGAGAACCGGAGCTACAAGTATTATTAACGTGGAGAGTTCGCGTTAACATAGTGTTTTCATTTGCTCGGTTGAACTATTAGTTATGGAGAGTTCTGTTGAACTATTAGTTCTGCAACTATTATCTATTAAGTGTTAATGAACAGATTTGATGTTTGTAGACAATAACAATTCTATTT
>BJCN01313716.1:0-10593 GCA_018326445.1 Flaveria brownii
CAAGCATAAGCAAGCTCCCAGTTCAAGACTTAAAGGAGTTGATAAACTGCCTTTAATAAACCCAACTGGAGCAAAAAGAGGTGAAATATTTGTTGAGCTATTAAATCGAGGGATCACTAGAGCCAGTTCATTTTTGTAGATCAGATGTACATATGAAGATAAGGAATACTTTAGTACACTGAAAAAGAGCAGGAAGTTTCAAGGAAAACAATCTGAAGATGAACACTTTTTGATAGAATTCTATGATCAGTATTTTGAGAAGGTAACCACTCCAGGATTGAAAGTAATTGAAGGGACTCAAAAGTCTAAACCAATCCTGAGATGGTTCTACAATACAGAAACATTTGAGCTTAAATTGGTCCGAAATCTCGAGAATTGGGATGAGGACATGATCACTCTTTTTGGAGTATTTGAGCTTAAATTGTTACATCCAAGCTATACTTCATTCCTGTCGGTACAAAAGTTTGAAAGAGTATCTCCAGAAATTGCTGAGAATGATAAAAAATATTTTCTCTCAATTATCAAAGTCATGAATGCGGCAATGGAGAGAATATCATTAAGGAAAGCTTTAGCTTATGCTAATATTGTCAAGAAGGATATAAAGGAAATTGAGTTTATGAGAATATCTAGAAAGGGAGTTTTGGAGGTATATTTAAGAGGAAGTTCTAAACCTATTGAGTTGTATGCCAATATTGACGTTTTAGGTTTATTGAAACATACACTGGAGGTTATGAACAAGATGGAGATAAAGACGAATGAAGCAAAGCCTAAACAAGGTATCTTAGCGAGCAAGTTCAAGTCTGCAATTGCTAAGGCCTTGAAGGAACAAGAACTGTACAAGGAAAAGCCCAAGTTCAAAATTAAAGAAGAATCAGAAGACTACTTTGAAGTTTAAAGATGAAAGAGACAACAAGACAGAAGAAGAAAGAGATAAGAAGACAGAAGAAGAAGAAAGAGGAAAGAAGACAACAGATTGAAGAGAATAGAAGACAAAGGAAAAGAGAAGAATGCAGGTTGAAAAAAGAGAAGACAAAGCTAAAGAATTCAGATGATTTTTGAAGACTGAAGACCATGTAAATCTTAGGGGAAGTATTTTTGGAACTTCATAAAGATTAACATATTGTCTTTATTTGTCTTTTATATAAGTTTTTGTCATAGTATAGGGACTAGTTTTGTAAATAATAGTTCCTTTGTTTATTGGTAGTATAAATAGCTTAGTCTTGTGTAGGAAAGAGACTTAAATGAACTGCTACTTACACTTGTAATTGTCTTTGCTATTATCAATAAACTTCTATGAATTTTTCTTGATTTTGTGCATTGATTTGATTACTGTGTTTGTATTTGATTGAATTGCCTTCTAATATCATCACAGATCTATATATTTGATCCTATCACCTTCTTGATGTTTGCAGTATCCCAATCAGGATCATATTTTCATGTGATGATTTGTAAGTCTTCAACTGACTTGGGAGTAGTGATGTGATCAAAGAGCTGAAATAGAGTTGACTTGTTTTCAGTCAGTTCTCTCACTGTTGTACCTAGTGGCCACACTTTGCTTGGTAACACTTCTCTTAGTTCTCTGATTAGCTTAGCTTTATCTTTGTGCATATCATTACTTTCAACTATGGTAGGCTCAACTGGAGTGGTTATGTTAGTTAGCCTTAGTCCTTTGGCTTCTGTTCTAAACCACACTCCAGTCTGCAGCTCTATCTTCATTACATACTCCATCAATTGTCTAAGCTACTTCCCTCCTCTGTCTCTTAGCTCATAGAATTTGTGATTATGATTTTGTAACCAACAAATTAGATTGTTCCTACTGAGCTTCGTCATATCACAGTGACCCAATTCTTTCTTCAGTTGTTCTTGAGCTTGAAACTTGATGAAGTTTTCATAGTTGCAGTCTGGGATAATAAAGCTTGGCATAGTAAAATCTTTGATTGTCTATTTGAGTTCATCAGTGTTCATTCTTTCCACCAAGTCGAATGGGAATCCTTTGTGTATAAGATCCATGAACATGTTGTACTCTGGTCTTTCTTTAAGGATGTCTAACTGAGTGAGCATTTAGGTTCCCTTAGGAATTTCTTCACTTATCAGCTGCTCCCATTTAGCATCACTCTCATCTTCTCATTCACTTTGCTTTGTGGTCATTAGGTTAACTGAAATAGTATGTTCAGGTGACATCATTTTCATCTTCTTGGGTGATTCATCCACCTCTATCACCTCCTTGACAATTTTTCCCAAGTACCTCTTCTTCCTATTGTAGCCGATAAGGGGCTTGAGTTTGTGCTTTTACTATTGTAGATGATGGTTGATCAATAATAGGCACACGTTGAGATGATGAGAAGACTTAAGTTCGCTGATCCTTTTTCTTAATTTCTCAATTTTTACATTTTTTGCTCCTATCAGTTCAGCTTGCCTAGAGATGGTTGTTTGTGAATTGTTCATCTCTATCATAGCCTTTTCTTTATCTTTCTTCTCTATGCTCACTTCTTCCTTCAGTTCTTTGACAAGCTCTTGATAGGCATCAATCACTTCTTGATCAGATTGAGCATTCTCTTTAATCCTTTTGATAGCTCATTCTTGTAGAGCTATGAGGACATCCTTTTCTTTTAATTCTTGCTCCATCTTCCTTAGTTCTCTCTTCTTTTGTTAGATTTGATGGCCAGCTTCATTGTGCTTCATTATGTTCTTCTTCATTGTAGGCTATGATGTTAACAAATTGAGGCTCATTCTCATCCTCAGGCTTGTCTTGACCTATAGTTTAGTTCACCTCCTGATCCTTTTCATCATCACACTCTACATTTATTTCTTCTGTTGCCTCACACTGTGCTTCATTATGTTCTTCTTCTTCCATTATAAATTCAGTAGGAGTATCATTCCTAATGATTTCAGTCATAGCCGGGCTTTGGCTAATAGGTTGTTCTTATGGAGGTGAATGTAGCATGGAAGTGAGATTTACTGGTTTAGTGAAGTTTGTTGAAGTGTTTGATTGGGTAACAGATGGTGGAGATTGATTGGGAGAGATGGGTTGTGTTTGTGTGGATGAGTGTTGGTCAGTTGGTGAGGCTTGTTGAGCTGGTGGTGATGGTGGTTGGTTTGTCAATAGAGATTGGGATGGTGAGTGTGAAGCTTGCCCAGTTGTAGCAGGTAATTCTTCCACTTGATCTTCCTCATTTATGAACATCTATTCTTAAGGAATTTCAGCATTTTCATCAATCACGTGAGGGAACATCTTCATTTCTTCACCCTCATATCTTCCACTTATTTTGTTCAAGAATGATCTGCTCAGATGTGCTTGTACAAATACATCCCCTTCCCTCTCAATCTGAGGCATAGAGTCATTAATGATCAGTTGGAGAAATCTTGGGAACATGTACATCTTGTCTTCCTTTTTTAGTTCCACTTGATCGCATAGGCAGCCAAGAATGTACTTAACATAATTGTACTTCCTTCCTTCAAATATCCTAATAATTCCTGAGGAAATATGCCTAGAGAATCTATCCAGCCCAGACTTCCTGTTAGACATGCATTTGAGGTAAGTGTGGCACAAAAATCTGTAGGGATTGCATAATCTCCCCTTCTTTATCTCTCCATTCCTGTAGTCCCCATGATAGCCCATCAGTTCAAACACCTTTTGAATGTATTCATGGTCAAATACATCAGGGTGACCTGCTTCTTCTTCGCCCAACACTAGCACTCTTCTTACTATCTGTTCATCTACTCTAAGAACTTCATGTCTGATGGATGCATAAATAACTCTTTCACCATTTTCTTCTGCCACTCGTGCAGTGTTCTAGAAATCTATCATGTGTGTCTGATAGATCACTAGATTAGCGGATAATGCGTAGAATACCCTCTAACGCCTCAGATAGAGGATGATCTCTGTCATCGTTTTGTGACTGGGTCATCCTGATTTAAAAATGCACATACATTGTGCTCCTTAGTGAATCCATTAGCCATCTGCAGTACACAATAACATCAAAAAACAATGATTTAGGAATTTAGGCTTGAATCAGACATTGAAGTTTTACAGAAGTTCAAGAGTTTCAATGCCATTCTAGCAGTAATTTGCGATATTGAATCGAAAAGAAGTGATTTACCTTGCTGAATGTGTACGTATGATGAACTGAAGTTTAAGTCTCTGAGTAACTTAGTGTTATGTGTGGAAATTTGAGTATCGTTGAAGGCGTTTTGAGCGGGTTGACAAACGATTTTTCTAGGTCAAAAAGTGTTCTGATAAAAGTAAATAAATAAGACAAGTTCAAGGTATCTTTTATATGCTTTTTCAAACACATAATTAATAACCTTTTATTATAGATTTGTAGGACCCTTAACCTTTATTACTCTTCCACGATAACATTAATTTCCTTATATTATGTTTACCGTAAAACTTAAAGCTTCCGCAAAAGATTAACTCTTCCGTAGGAAGTTGTCCTGTGTGAACTCTTTCGTAGGAGATCTACTCTTCCAGAGGAGAACTTAATCTTCTGAAGAAAAATCTACGGTTGTGATTCATACTTGGCACACATTCACATCCATAGGCTACCAATCTATGGATGTTCACATTTTAACTTTGTTTGATTTTTTTTACACTATAGCATCTGCTGAAAGGCAATGTTACACTGTTACTTCTGCTGAGGGATACATATTTACCCCTGATTAATGTATGATGCTAACATGATATATTAGATCATATGTTGCATTTGGACCATTGTTGACTTGTTCAATTGACAACCGTGCATAGACTATCTCAAGTCATATATCCAACAACCAAAGTAGTTGCTCAGGATTCAATTTCCTTCAAAGTTAGTTGTTTAACTCATTTTCATGCTTCTTATACTACTCCCCCTAAATTTGTGCTTAATAATGAAGTTTTAAGCCCCTTTTCTGAGCAATCTCTCAGAAAATGATATCTGATCTCTATATGTTTGGTTTTACTATGTTGTACTGGATTAGCAGTGATGAACATAGCAGCTGAGTTATGTTATGATACCCCCACGATAGTTGAAACAAAAAAGATTCTTTTAAAATCAAATGAGATGTTTTCATAAGCTTTTAACTATGATTCTTTCCTTTTTATCAAATGAGGATTTTGTTATGTAAATTCGTTTTTAAACTTTAAGCACTTGAACTCACCAACTTTATGTTGACACAAAATCTTTTTGAGCATGTCTTCAGGTATAGCTAGGGAGAATAGTTGAGCTATAGAAGTTACCCAAATCCGAAGCAAGATATGAGGGTAGAGGTTGAAGACAAAAGTTGAGCCTAGAAGCCTTAGTTACTAAAGCCTCAAGACATATTGACCAGGAGATTGACCATGATACCTATAGATTGTAAATCGAGGCACCTTGTGAATTGAAACAAGGCCAATATTTTAATGTAAATATTATGTGACGCTTTGTAATAAACCATTTAGTTTCCGCTGCATTTTGGTTGTTGTTTACTGATCGTTACGTCCCGCCTCTCTGGGCCCGGGGTGTGACAGATACTCATGTGTTTCAAAAGCATATTGAGTTTATAACTCTAGGACAAATATTATTCTTGAAACATTCAACGTTAAATTTCTAGAAAAATTCTTTTCCATCAGTTTCAAATGGATCTGCTTGGTTATTTGATTTATATTCACTATCAAACTCTCTTCAATCTAACTTGTTTAATCAATTGAACTTTCTTGATTCTACATGTAAGAAGAGCTCTAGAGGAGATCTTGGTTCTTTCAGTGAGGATTCAGATTCTGACGACCCAGATGATTCAAGCCAAGATTACCCATTCTTCTCGTTTGTCAAGGACTCAACGACTAGATTCAATGACAATGATCAAGTTAATCAAGCTTCAAATCATTCAGTTTCATATGATCAAGAAGGATCACAACCAATTGCTAATGATGGTAATGAGTTTGTGCAACCTAAGTTAGGAACATCAACTCACCGACTTAAGTTCCAAATTTCAATCCACATTCTTCTAACCTACTGCATCAGCTCTCCAAATTGAATCAAACAAATCTGGATGTTAATATTCAAGGTGATGAGATTACGACATCTCGTATTCACAAGAACCATCCAACATCTCAGATTATTGGTCCATTGAATGAGAGAACAACAAGGAGTAAATCGGAACAAGCAAACCTGTGCTTATACTCTTGTTTTCTTTCTCAAATTGTTCTTAAAAATGTTACCGAAATGTTAAAGGACAATGGTTGGATTAAAGCCATGCAAGAAGAATTACTTTAATTCCGCAAACAAGAAGTGTGGAATTTGGTGGAATTACCTGAAGGAGAAATGCTATAGGAACAAAATGGTTGTGTAGAAATAAAACCGATGATCAAGGAATAGTCAATAGAACCAAGGCGAGACTAGTTGCACAAGGATACACATAAGAAGAAGGAATTGACTATGATGAAGTATTTGCTCTAGTTGCAAGACTCGAATCCATTCGTGTCTTCCTGGCTTATACATCAATCATGAAATTCAAGGTGTGGATGTTAAAGGTGCATTCTTGTACGGTCCAATCACTGATGATGTGTACGTGAAGCAACCTCCGAGCTTTGAGGATGCAGAATTTCCACATCATGTGTACAAGCTTAGTAAATCTCTATATGGACTCCATCAAGTACCTAGAATCTGGTATGAGACATTGTCACAACAATTGATCCAACATGGATAAACAAGAGGGAAAATCAATCCAACTTTATTCATAAAGAAGGATGCTGATGATCTCTTATGTGTGCAAGTGTACGTTGATGGTATCATATTTGGTTCTACTAGTCCAAAACTGTGCAATGAATTTGAGGATATCATGAAGTCTCGTTTCCAGATGAGTTCTATAGGAGAAATCAATTTCTTCCTTGGACTACAAGTTCAACAATCTGCAGATGGTATATTCATCAATCAAGAGAAGTTTGTTGATAAACTCTTGAAGAAATTCAAACTACAAGATTGTCAGTCCATAAGAACTCCAGCTGTCGTAAACTCTAAGATTGAGCCTGATCCTAAAGGAAAATCAGTTGACCAAACTTTATACAGATCTATGTTTGGTTCTTTGATGTATCTTACTGCATCTAGAACAAACATAATGTATGATGTTTGTGTCTATGCCAAGTATCAATCAGACCTGAAAGAATCCCACTTAATTGCTATCAATAGGATATTCAGGTATCTCAAAGGTAAACCAGCTCTAGGGCTATGGTATCCTTACAAGGGAAACTTTGAGCTACGTGGATATACAGATAGTAATTATGGAGGATGTTGTCAAGATAGAAAATCTACAACGGGTGGTTGTCAGTTTCTTGGTCCCCGATTAGTCTCGTGGCAATGCATGAAACAAACAAATATCTCTGTTTCAACTGCAGAAGCTAAGTATATAGCTACATGAGCAGGATGTTCTCAAATACTTTGGTTGCAAAACTAACTGCTGGATTATGGGTTCAATTTTCTTAAAACACCGATTTACATTGATAACACTGCTGCTATGTTCACTACAGCTAATCTAGTCCAACATTCAAAAACAAAACATATCAAGATTCGATATCATTTTCTAAGAGATAACTCTGAAAAAGGTTTAATCATTTTGATTCAAATTGCATTTGAAAAATAGTTGGCTGATCAATTTACTAAAGCCTTCTTACCAGGACGATTTGAGTACTTAGTGGAGTCAATTGGTCTTATTAACCTCGTGTAAACCTAGTTTCTAAGTCCTTTTTTCAGTTCTTTGAATCTTACCATGATCAGAACCCTCCCTAATCCAAAATGTCATAGTAAGAAAACCGGTCAAAGTTATTTGCTTGATTGTAGTTTGTATGTGTGTGTTTTCTTTTATATAAAAGCCAAATACAAAAGTAGAAAACTCAAAAATTAAGGATAAAATATAAAAAAAACTAAAAAATAGAGTCTTTCTTTATTTGTTAATTCATTTTTAGGAATGAATATGTTTTTGCAACATGTGAGAAATGATAGTACATTAGTGAGATCAGTTGCATACTCCACTCGCTAATAAAGTCTGACATGATCAGATATGATGTGTAGACAATATTATGCTATTATACTAAAAAAGTAAATTCTTGTGATTAAACTAAATCATCTATGCTTGTATGTGTGTTCATCTTAGTACTTTTGAGTTGTATTAGCTTATCAAATTGATTGTTTGTTAAGTTACAACACTCACACCTGATGGTGATGTGACTAATCATGAGATCTGTTACAAGCATCATCTCACTTCATTGTTATGAGTCATCATAGACCTGAAGTGCTGAGATATCCTCTCTTGTAAGTGATTACAAACCTGGATATTCTTCTTTGATGTAAAAGATGCCAATGTACATACCCATTCAAATAGATGGTTAGAGCTGATCAAATGGTTATCCATGATCATGCTCTATTAAATAAGTAACATGAACTCTGGTTATGTATATATGTCAGGTAACAAGTTGAGAATATGTGCTTACTTGCATGTCTTGATGATAGTTGATATCTCTAAGTCTTTGTATGAGTCACATCATGTCATATCTAACTCTACCCTAATCAATCCAAGAATTGAAAAAGAAAGTGAGCTGATCCTTTTGTAAAAAACACTCATTTTATGTCCTTAGATCTTGTGTCTCTGTTGTTGTGAAATCACTGACCTTGAACACACTTGATCAGGATTTATTCATTATCTATGACTATTCACACTTTATTTTATTTTAATGTGTTGATCTTAACTGATATGATCTCACTGCAGACAATGATTCTATTGAAAATATTAGATTTTGATTCTGCTTTAAATTTTGATTATGTGTGTGTTTTCTGTGTGCAGGCAATTTAACTATGATAAGTGTGATCTTATTGTGTTAACTTGGGAAACTTCTATGTTTATAAAACTTAAAAGTTTAGGGGGAGTAATAAATGTAAGAGTTTTCTCAGAAAATCAAAATTAAAATGTTGAATGGAAAGGATGAAGCTAAATGTTCAAAATATGTGTGTGTTTGATAATGTAAAATTTTGATAATGATAAAATGAACCTATAAAAAAATTTCAAGTGGAAAAACTTCTTGCAAATGTTGTACATAAGACAATTTGTTTAATTTTGAGACTAAAATGAAGGGAAATTTAATTTTGAAATTTTAAATTAAAATAAAAGAGCTTACAATGTCAAAACTGAAAATTGAGGGTCAAAAATGTAAATTTTGGGAAAAAATTCAATATTCTTAAAATTGTTTGAATATTAGTACGTGAACAGTGCTAATAAGTCTAAACAGTGTTTAGGTGAAAGATGTGAAAAATGTACAAGTGTATTAAAACTCATGCGTCTAAACAGTGACCATAAGTCCATTTAGGTGTATGATGAGATTTCAGAATTATTGTAAGTGTTTAGGTGAAAGATGTGAAAAAATGTACAAGTGTATTGAAACTCACGCGTCTAAACAGTGACAATAAGTCCATTTAGGTGTATGATGAGATTTCAGAATTATTGCAAGTGTTTAGGTGTTTCTCATAGACTCATGCGCCTGAACAGTTGTCAGACGTCTGAGAAATTTGGTTAAGTGTTAGGCGGTTCAACATTCCCATGAGTCTACACAGTACCAGATGGTTTAAGTGTAAAATTGACAAAGTGTTGGACGTTTCATATAGATTCACGCGGCTGAACAGTGCAAAACCGGCTGAAAGTGTACAACCGTCTGAACAGTTCTTATGTGGCTGAACAGTTCTCATGCGTCTAACCTCAAACGCCTATACAGTGCTCATGCATCTAGAATTTTACACTTAGTATATAAAGAACACTTCTAATTTTTCACTTGTTCACCATCTCAGAATCCTTAACTCATTCGACACCCATTTCACCCATTACACTCAATATTGTCATTTGTTTTTGAAATTTCTTAATCGAAAGTGTGTATATGTGATTAACGTATGTAAGTTCATCGATTAAATCAGTTCATTTCAAGTTATGATTCAAAATCAGTCAAATGTTTCGAGTCTGTTTAGGCATTTATAACCCTAAAACTTGAAAAACTTGAAATTGATGCATCAAAATGAATCTAAGAGCTTAAATTGATAATTTATTGTTAATATACACTGAATTTTGATCATTTTGAAATATGGAACTGTTGTTTTCATGAACATTGAGCACATGGTGTTATTCATCAGTAGAATGAAGAAGATGAGTAGTTCAATAAAAAGATAAGTGACTTAATTGATAAATTACTTTGATAAATGATAAGTGACTTAGTGTGTTTTAAAACAATGATACAACAAATTGTATTTAATATGATTTGGACAGAATTTTAAGGAATCCTAGAAAATGATTGAGTACAATTTGATGTAAAATAAAAAGTAAGTGTTTAAAACATAATAATTCCTTAACATTAATGCAAAGTTTGATAAAATCAAATTGTTTCAAATAAATCAAGATATCCAAATTTTGTGTGTTTTTTTGTGCAGATAGCTGAACTGAAATTTGAACCAAAGCATAATGTAGATGCTTATTTAGATGAAGATTGTAGAGAGGCAGTTGGTTATGAGAGCATTCATAACAAATGATAGGATTCATGCAAGACTTATTAAGAGATTTTAGAGAACAGCTGAAGTAGAAAGAGATGATGAAGGAAACAAGGTTGTG
>BJCN01313733.1:0-12475 GCA_018326445.1 Flaveria brownii
CATGTTTTGAAAACAAGTTTTCTATAGAGTGATTAGTGAATTCAGTCCCATTATCTGATCTGATGCATTTGACTACCTTTGAAAACTGAGTTTTAACTAAGTTAATCAGGCCTTCAATATGGCACATCACTTCATCCTTGGATTTCAGTAAGTAAATCCAGACAGCTCTAGAGTAATCATCTACTATAGTTAGAAAGTACTTAAAGCCTTCTCTGGATGATATTTTAAAAGGACCCCATAGATCAATGTGCATTAGTTCACCTAATGATGTTGACACATGAGAGCTCTCAGTGAAAGGTAACCTTGTTTGCTTAGATTTGTGACATATTTCACAAGGCAGATTACTATTTTTAGTTGTAATCATAAGATCCTTTTTCAAAACATTTAGAACTTGATGTGATGGATGGCCAAGTCTCCCATGCCATAGGCTGTGGGAGTCAGAACAGGCAAACATGTTACAAAGCCCAGGCAGGATACCTCTAGATGCATCCTTATAGAAGTATAGACCATCAATTTGTTTACCACTCATCAGAAACTTGTTTTGATGTAAATCCTGAATTGAGCAGGAATGTTCATCAAACCAACATTTAAGTTTATTGTCCTTAGTGAGTTTATGAACAGACATCAGATTTACATAATACTCAGGAACAACTAACACATCAACTAGTATTATGTCACTTGTCAGTTTGATATTACCAATTTTTGTGATTTTAGCCCTAGTGCCATTTGGGTGCCCTACAGACAACCCAACATCAGACACATCAACAAGGTTGAACATATTGGTCTCAGATACTGTCATATGTTGATTTGCACCTGAGTCAATTATCCAACCTTGAGTAAGGTTAAACTCACTTGAGCTAGTATAGCTCATAATGTTCATATAGTGACTTTTACAATTTTTATTTATACAGATGTTACCTGACATATTAGCATTAATCTGAGAGTTGGAGGGAGATCCTTCACTGACAAGGGATAGCAGTTTTGAGATCTGGTCAGGAGTGAAGGGAAAGTCAGAAGGAATGGTCTTATTGTTCAGTACAGAGTTATTACTCATGCTGGCAGCCCTAGAAGTATTTGATTTCTTTTTGTAATTTTCAGGATATCCTATGAGTTCATAACATCTCTCAATTGTATGTCCAGTTAGATTGCAATGTGAACATTTCAGTGGAGAGCCTTTTCCAGATTTTTTCTTGGGTTCTGAGGCTCTAGCGACAAAGGCTGTTGCTTGAGTCTTAGAACCATTTTTAGAAGATGAATTTCTGTGAGACTCTTCACTAGAAATGATAGAGAAAGCAGCTTTGACAGATGGCAGAGGATCTTTAGTTAGAATATTAGATCTAATAGGTTGGTATACTTCATCTAAACCCATAAGAAATTGCATAAGCTTTAAGTTTTGATTGAAGTTAGAGAACCCTTTTGCAGCTTGGCAAGTGCACGTAGGCAAATTAGTTAATGTATCATATTGGCGCCACATGGAGTTTAGTTTGTGATAATAGTCAGATATAGGTGACCCATTCTGGGTCAAGGAGTTAATGTTTTGGTACAGATTAAACACAACTGATTCATCCACTTTGTCATATGTTTCTTTTAATTCTTTCCAAACTGCAGAGGCATCTTTTGAAAATATTTGACTAACATATAGATCCTCTGATATGGAATTTATGATCCATGATAACACCACAAAGTTGCATCTATCCCATTGTCTTCCTAACTCATCACTTTCAGGTTTAAGGCACGAACCATCTATGAAACCTATCTTATTTTTCACATTAAGGGCAAGTTGCATAGCATTTTCCCATACAGAGTAATTTTCAGTACCTTTTAGTTTTATTGAGATAATAGAGATGTTACTAGTGTCACTTGCATGGAGATATAAGGGATTACCAAAGTCAAGTTTATTTATCTGTGAATCAAGAACAGGGGGAATGCTACCATCACTAGAGAAGGTATCATCTCCAGATTTTTTTATCATCGGCCATATTACAATCCAATTACACAAAAGAATAACCAATATAATCACAGCACAACGATATCAAACAAGAACGCACAGCACTGCACAAGATCCCTTTAACCAACCAGATACCAGGTCAATTTATTGACTGGCCAAGTGGTAAGGGGGCAGTGATAGACAAGACCACACAGTAGCGCAAGCGGAATTCAACAAACAATAAAGAACACAGATATCACAGATATCACAAAGAATCAAAAAGTTATTGTAACTAACAGAAATTTAAACCACACAAGGGGCCCTGCTCATAGTCCAAGTGTTAACACAGGGGGCAGTTGATTCCTGTCCTTGACAGAAACTCCCTGTGAAGGGACTTGCTACGAGACAGGAAGGAACAAGAAACCTTACAGTGAGGTGAAGTATGATACCACTTTATCGATCTCAGACTAAGAAAAAGTCTCAGGAAGTTGATCGATCTGCAACACCGGAAGTAAACTTCGGTCACAGATATGTGATCAGTCGGGATGGTGCCTTACTCGATCGTCACCACAGCAACCCAGGATTAAGCCCAAACAGATGAAATTAGGGTTTTCTGATTTTCAATCGTTCAAGAGTTTATTTGTGAGAAAAAGGGCATAGAGCACGAGGCTCTGATACCATGTTGAAATCAAAGATGTTTATCAAACAAAAAACTCATAAAACTTTTGATTACAAAGAAACAAACTATACAAAAACAATTTCGTTTGATGAACACAATCCAACAAACCTTAGAGAATCTATCTATGAGAACTGATACAAATCTATGAGTTCTAGTACAAACTAATCATCTAGAACAAGATCTATCTACAAAGATATGAACAAACCCTAGAAAAGGGTTAGAAGAGAAGTACAACCGTATGAAAGTGAAATGAAGAATGAAGGGTGTTAACCCTAATCGTACGATGCAGCTCCTTAAGTAGCCATCAACTTCCAGCTTTATCTCGAACAGTCCTTCAACTTCAAGCTTCAACACAATCAGCCCCTCAACTTTATAAAACCTGTCATTCACAAGAAATGTGTCAATTAACTTATAACTAAGTTTTAGAATATGAATTGATATTGATATTATTAGAATTTCAACAATTACACTAAATATCATAATTTTTTTCTTTTTTTTTAATTAGATAATATTTTTTCATATATTTATTATTATTTATTTCTGTTTCATCCACGTTCAATCATTTTCAAAAATATTAAAAAATCTCAGGGATTATAACGTGTTTTCTTAAATATTGAAAAACACGATACAATCCTTGTAAATTTTCTATATCTTTCATTCGTAACCACTTAGGGCCATCACCTTTAATATATAACACTCACATAAAATTTGAGAACCGGTTGTGAAAGCTTTTTTACATCCAGAATTGTTGTTACGAGACATTATGGATTGGAGTAAGGTAGTTGTAGAATGCAAATGGAAGATTATGATATCATATTTGAAATTATTAGATGGTTATATTGCTTAATATAATGACCATATTTGCTTTTTGCTTTTTGTTTTTTCTTTTTTAATTTTTTTTTGGGAATCTAACTATTTGGATTTAAACTATATTATTCATTAATCAGGTGATTGTTGTGATTTAGTTTAATGGTTATTGCAATACTCAATTTAGACATGCATCACGCGTAACATACTTTTTCATATTGTTAAGTTTATATATACTTTGTAGAAAAATATATATTAATTTTGTTTTATTGTCGTGAGGCATCTTTTTGGAAAAGAAAAGGTTATTGTTTCTTACAAGGCTTAAAGTTCTATAATTACGGTATCTGAAGAGGATTACCGTAATTTGGGGTTTCTAGTAGATCATCTAGGGATATCAGGTGAAGAATATGATACCCTTTTAGTTTGGTTTCTTCTCAATGTTTCTTGTCTGTATAGTCATGAGAAACATGATTACAGAACATCTACTTTTGCCCTTGTAACGTAATTTAATTTCATTAAAAGCTTTAAATCATGCCGTATGTGAACGTATAATTATGTGTCATCACCAAACATGTGTTCAATAATAGTTAGCTAACAAAATTCGATATGCAGCAAAATGGCCAGGTGTATCATTTCTTTTCTTCGTGTACATGAAGAGGAAATAACACCACCATCCTCGGGTTTGTTATAATAACATGATTACATGAAAGTTTAAATAATTAGTATCATTAACAGTGGCGGAGCTTGAGGAAAGGTTTAGAAGGGGAGGGGCAAAAGTCACAAGACCCAAATCAAAGGGAGCCGAACTTAATACATATAAAATTTTCGGTTAAAATACGTATAGATTTCCACTGCTACGTGAAAAAATTTGGTTGGGGGGGGGGGGGCGGCCAACTAGGCTCCGCCCATGATCACTAATTTATACATTGTTTAGTAGATATGTTGATATATATTTTAAGAAAACACTAAAAATTGGTCTATGGTTGGTTCAGAATATATTGCCCAACTACTCATGTGAGTGATCTTGTGTAAATTTTCAAACTTAGAAAAAAAAAAAAAGAAAAAAAGAGCATGACTGTCTCGTGACCAAGGTGCTAGCATTCATGACATGTGTTAGAAAAAACAAACAAACAAACAAACAAACCCAGTATGTCCCACTCAAGAGCAGGGTCTGGGAGGGGTGGGTGGTGGCAAGTCTTTCCTCTATCTAAATAGGTTAGAAAAAAGTGAGGTTAAATCGCTTTTCTTTTCAAATCTAATTATATGGATTTAAGTTGTACTTTCCAATACATTAATCAATAGGGGATTGTGATTCTTACTTAAGTTAACACAATTATAATCAATTTAGAAATGTGTCTTTATTTATTTCTCTTAATGTTAAATTTACTTAATTTCAGGAAAAGCTCATGTGTTGATGTCTTAACATATTACTCTCATGGAAAAAAGTTATTATTTTTAGGGTGTGTCAGGTGGATAATCGCTCATCATCCAAACTTTTTGGGAGGTTATAGTAATTTTATTTTTGTTTTTTGTCATTTAAGTATTGAATGTCGATTAACATATTTAATAAAAAAAAGTAATTGTATGGGAGATGGAAACAACAAATTAATAAGCATATTAAAACATAATAACATATTCTTTACAAAGACGGATTAACCCAAAAAAAAATTTAAAATTAAATTTATTTCAGAAGTTTATTTTTACTTGTCGTTTATTTTTATTTGTCGTACTTAACATCCAAAATTGGCATTGTGGCCCTAGTTATAGGGTATCAACCTTTGCTCATGTAACATACTTAAAATCATTATTTTAGGCTTATAATAAATTTGATATGTAAGCGAAAGGACTAGCCTATTATATGTTTCTTAATGTCTAAAATGAAATAACAACACCATACTTGGTTTGTTATTAAGACATAAAAAATCACTAACTTATAATTTGTTTACAGACATATGTAAATATATCTTTTATAATCACAAAATAAATTGTTCTCCATTTTAAATTGGTATCCATGTTGGTTCATAACATATTGTCTAACTACTCATGTGAGTGGTTTTGTGCACAATTTCAACATATTAAAAGATGGGAGCATTATTGCTTTGTGATGTAGCTACTAGTATTCATGAGATGTGACAGAAAAGAGTGGGCTCTACCTCCTAATTTAGCACGCAAATTAAGAGGGTTTTGGTGTCTCACCATCTTAATTAAAAAAAACATCATGTGGGGGAAAGACCGCGTACATCTTCCCTTAAATGGGACGGACCCTCCCTGGACCCTGCGAAAACGCGAGAGCTCTTTGCAGCACCAGGTACGCCCTTTATACATCATCTCTGATAATTGAAGATCAAAATTGAGAGATCAAAGAACACAATAGATTCAATGAGAAAGAAAGTGATAGAGAAAAAATTGATTATCACCTACACACAATTTAGAGATCAAAGAACACAATAGATTCAATGAGAAAGAAAGTGATACAGAGAAAATTGATTATCACCTACACACATACAAGTCATTAAGTAGTACTAACTAACTCTAACTAACTTCATCTTTGACTAATAACAATATCACCCCTCTAACTATGAACTTATGTCACTTACACATTACAAGTATGAAGACTATTACACCAACAAGTAATTGACATACTAGTCACAAGCTAAACATATAAACTTTCATTAAAACACCACAACACATCTAACAATCTCCACCTTGGTGTTTAATGAAAAATGACTTAACTAAGCAACATGTAGAATATCCAAGCACTGCACAAACTTTGAACCAGGAAGTATCTTTGTTAACATATCTGGAGCATTATACCTGGTATCAACATGCTCCACTTCTACAACCTTAGAACACAAGACTTCTCTAATCCAATGTAGCCTCACGTTAATATGTTTGGACCTTTCATGAAAACTTGATGTTTAGACAACTGATTGCACTAATATTATCATAATGCACCAGTGCATTATTAGTCACAATCCCCATTTCAGTCAAGAAACCCTTCAACCAAATAGCTTCTTTTACTACTTCTGTCAATGCCATATATTCTGCCTCAGTAGTATATAAAGCTACTACATGCTACAAACTGGACTTCCAACTTACTATTCCTCCAAAAACACTAAACACATACCCAGTCACAGATCTCCCCTTATCCAAGTCTTTTGAAAAGTCAGCATCCACAAAACCTCTGATCACAACTGACTGATCATTGTTTCTACCAAATACCAAGCCTTTATTTCTAGTGCCATTTAGGTACCTTAAAATCCGCTTTACACCTTCCTAATGTTGCTTTCCAGGATCACTAAGGTACCTGCTCACCATGCTTACTGCAAAACCTATATCTGGTCTAGTACAGATCATCAATTACATCAGACTACCAACTGCATTTGCATAGGGTACATTAGACATTCTCTCCCTTTCTTTATCATTCTTAGGGGTATCGAAACATGACAACTTGAAATGCATGCCTAGGGGAGTAATCATTGGCTTGCTATTATCCGTAAAGAAAGTCTTAAGCACCTTGGTTAAGTAAGACTTTTGAGACAATTATATTGTCCCAACTGATTTATTTATCATAATCTCCATGCCTAAGATCCTCTTGGCTTCACCCAATTGCTTCATGTCAAACTCAGACATAAGTAGCCCTTTTGTATTTTCAACCTGAGCTTTGTCATTACAAGCTATAAGCATGTCATCAAAATAGAGTAACAAATATACAAACTTGCCTTGACTATACTCCTTATAATCGACACATGTATCATACTCACTTCTAATGAACCCATGAGTGACCACATAACTGTCAAACCTCAAGTACCATTGTCTTGGTGACTGCTTTAATCCATACAAGGACCTCTGAAGCAAACACAGTTGATTAGCTGTACTCTTTACTTCGAAACCAGGAGGATGCTTCATGTAAATTTTCTCATCAAGATTACCATGTAGAAAGGCTGTCTTGACATCTAGTTGCTCTAATTCCATATCATGCATAACAGTTAAAGACAAAATGGATCTTATAGATGTATGTTTGACTACTGGCGAGAATACCTCACTATAATCAATACCAGCCCTTTGTGTAAAACCTTTGGCTACCAGTCTTTCCTTGAACCTAGGCCCTTCTCCTGGTAGACCATCGTTGATCTTTAACAACCACTTGCAATCAACTAGATTTTGATCCATGATCTTGTCAACTAACACCCATGTCTCATTCTTGATCAGAGAATTCATCTCTTCATTCATTGCTTCCACCCACTTTGCACTTTTAGGAGATGCCATAGCTTATTCATAAGACAAAGGCTCATGAGAACACACCTCTTCTGACACATGAAACACATAGGCCGAGATATCATCTCTATACCTGATAGGCTGGACAATATGTCTCCTTGGTCTATTGGCAGCTACACTAGACTTGACATTTGCTAGCATATGAGAGCTTTCAGGACAATCAACACTATTAGTATGCTCTAAGGTATTTTTATCAAAGAGCTCCACCTCAATTTGACATTCATCTCTACTTAAGTTTTTATCATTGAGCCTTGACATAATGTCCTTGTGCATGACATTTTCATCAAAGGTCACATTCCTGCTCACAACCACCCTGGGACTCACATTCTCTAACCTCCACAACCGGTAGCCTTTTACACCATCAGGATAGCCCAACATAACACACTTCTCTGCTCTGAGATCTAGTTTCCCCTGATTTACATAAGAATAGGCCAGACATCTAAAAACTTTAAGGTTACTATAGTCAGTGACATCACCTGACCACTTCTCCATAGGCACCATCATGCCAATGGCTGATGAGGGTGTTCTATTGACTGTATAGACAACTATTTTCAATGCTTCTGCCCAGAAGCTCTTTGGCATGCCAGCTTCATTCGATAAGCAACTTACCCTTTCCAACAGGGTTCTATTCATTCTTTCAACTAACCCGTTTTTTTGTGGTGTACCTTGTATGGTGAGGTGCATGTCAATCCCACTCCTCTTACATAGATCATCAAATTCTTTATTGCAGAACTCTAGGTCATTATCTGTTTTTAACTTTTTAACCTTCCTCTCTGTTTGGTTTTCCACAAGCACCTTCCACTCTTTAAACTTCTTAAATGCTTCACACTTGTGCTTTAATATGTATACCCAAACTCTTTTTGAGTAATCATCTATTAACGACAAATAGTATGATGCACCACCAAGAGATACACTCTTTATGGGACCCCAGAGATCTGCATGGATATAATCCAGAATACCCTTTGTGTTGTGTAACCCCTTTGAGAACTTCACCCTTTTAGTTTTCCCCATGATGCAGTTTTCACATGAACCAAAGTCACAATTAGTCAGTCTTTCAAAGTAACCTTGTTTCTTCAACTCAACTAACCCTTGCTGGCTTAAATGACCAAGCCTTCTATGCTATAGGATGGCTGCTTCATTGGCTGGGGTCATATTGGCTGACATAGCCTGAGTACAAGCTTGCCCATCTAAGGCATAGGTATTGTTTACAGTTCTTGTACCTGTCAGCACTACAAGTGACCCCTTAATCACCTTGGTTTTGCCTTCTTTGAGGCTTACATGGTAGCCTTTACTCTCAAAGGTGCCAAGAGATATCAGATTTCTCCTTAACTCTGGGATGTACCTTACACCATGGAGGTCTATTATAGTATCATTACAAAGTTTGAATGATACTGTTCCAATTCCCTCAATTCTACAAGGTCTATCATCCCCTAGTTGAACTATAACATGATCATTTAGTTCTAATTCATTAAAGAACTCTTTATGTGGTGACATGTGATAAGAGCATTCTGAATCTAAGATCCATACCTGACTAGATTCAGACTTGGAGACCATCAACACCTCAGCACTCTCATAGCCATCTGTTACTTCTTCTTGGGTACCTTTTTGTTAATTCCTGGTCTTAAAGAATTCGGCCTTTCTCCTTTTCCATTCTAGGCACTCCCTTTTCAAGTGCTTATCAGAATTTCATACAAAGCACCTATACTGGGGCTTTAACTTTGATCTTGGCCTCACCATCTTGTTCTTGTTGAACCTGTTATCTGATCTTCCTCGTACAATGAGCCCATCTACGCTATCCTCCTTCATTTCACCTCTCTTTTATGCAGTTCTTTGGAATTCATGTCTGACACCACTTCTTCCATTGATAGACTCTCTCTACCAAACATTAGAGTATCAATGAAATGTTCGTAGGTGGCTGGAAAAGATGATTGCTCTGTTCTTATCATCAATTTCCACTTCGATGTTTTCAAGATCCAACAGGATCTTGTTGAATTCATCTATGTGGTCCGCTAGGGACTTTCCAGTGGCCATATTAAATATGCACAACCTCTTCATCAGGTACAGACGGTTGGCTAACGATTTGGTCATATAGAGGCCTTCTAATTTTGACCAGATCCCCGCAGTTGTTGCTTCTTTAGAGACTTCTCTAAGGACTCGATCTCCAAGGCTCAAAATAATTGCGTTGTGGACCTTCTCCATCACTTCTTTCTTCTCCTTATCGGACATCGATTGCGGCAACCTCTTTCCCCTTTAAGGGCGTCGACGACCCCTTGATGAACTAGCAGTGCCTTCATCTTCAATCTCCAAAGGCTGAAATCATTCTTCCTGTCGAATTTCTCGATGTCGAACTTTACGGAATTCACCATTCCTTAATCCTTCTTGGACGAATTGAATTATTTCTAGTAAGAAGAACTCTGATCTCTTTGTTGTTGATCGAGCCGAGGCTCTGATACCAATTGTTAATTGAAGATCAAAATTGAGTGATCAAAGAACACAATAGATTCAATGAGAAAGAAAGTGATACAGAGAAAATTGATTATCAACTACACACACATACAAGTCATTAAGTAGTACTAACTAACTCTAACTAACTTCATCTTTGACTAATGACAATATCATCCCTCTAACTATGAACTTATGTCACCTACACATTACAAGTATGAAGACTATTACACCAACAAGTAGTTGACATACTAGTCACAAGCTAAACATATAAACTTTCATTAAAACACCACCACATATCTAACAATCTCCATATTTCATTACAATTTTGTAAATGGTTGTCTTCTCTTACCCTTGTTAGTGATTAAACAACTTAATCATAAGAAGACAATAGAGATCGAAGAGTGTTGTTTTTGAATTAGACTTTGTCGTTACGAGGATGGCAATTCACTCCCATCACCATTTATTTTCTAATGATTTGTACCTTGTCAACATTACATTGAACACGCTAAGTTAAAAATGGCTATAAGTTGTTCTTACCTTAATAATTTAGCGATCATTGTTAACAATATGATATATCAATGGACAATGGTAGCCTATTGCGTGTTGGTAGTACGTGTTAGCGGAGAAAGACGTAATGTTCACTTAAGTGCTTACTTCGTGTCATTTCTGATAACAACTTTTTTAAAGCACGCAATATGTTCAAGCCTTGTGGTACTATCCACGTGCTACATTATTTTTATTTTTTCTGGTCACTAAATAGTAAATTATTAAGGGAAGAACAATGTGTGCACATTCTTGACTTCACATAAAATTAGAATGTTTAACCATTAACAACGTAATTTCACATAAAACTAAATAGTAAACTATTAAGGGAAGAACAATTTCTCATATATCTAAATAATGTATACAAAAGATGAAGCCTCATATCAAAATGTCAAAATATCAAAACATAGATGCATCAGCATCTTCATTAAACTAATTGGTTCATATAGAAACTTCCTATTTTTAGCAAAGAAAATACCGTTATATAGGTGAAACAACATCACGAATATTTTCCTAGAGATAGATCACTGGCGACATCATATATTACGTTATCATAAATGGTCATCATATGCTGGTAAACCATCTATCGGGAACATGAGTTTACACATCCCGTATCTTTCGGTTACCGAATTAAAAACCCCTAAATCTTCAATAAAATCTCATTATTTATTGTGGTCTAGTTTACATAATCAACACACGAATGATGAAGTAACCATAGCAAAAAATTCTCACCCTTGACCACTAAGCGACATTTTGACCATCGTGTAGAAACTAGAAACATCATTGATGAATTTGTTACTAATTTGTTTAATCTGTCATTATATTTTGTTAAATCACGTAGGAGAGAGTAAAATTAATAATCTTCCATTTAGATGTTACAAAAGGGTCGTTATAAACAACTGATGATGAAAATACGAAACGCGTTTAAAGGTAAGTTTGGAATATTGATCTAATCCTCTAATAGAAACTATGCATTTGTGAAAGTATTTTTGGTCTTATGTCGTGAACGTATTTTCGGTGTTATATAGCTAGCAAATATCGTTTTACGATAAAAAAGATATGTGACAAAAACATCCATGGTTAATTTCATTTTAAGACCGAGGAATTTTTTATGACCAAGTTTTTATGTCGTTGCAAATCTTACGACAGGTTTGCAACTTGATAAATTGTAGCCGCGAATTTCACAAGGCTTGAATTCGGATCGTGATGATCATAAAATTTTAAGGGTTGATGATAGCTAAGCCAATGAGTCTTATATCAACCGGTTAGGAGGAGACATTCTATAACTTTTCAAAGTGGAGGTCATGGGTTGGAGTCTCACTAGGTGCAATATGCTCCAAGTGGGTCAAGGGTTTTACCACATTGGACCTTTGGGTGGTGGGTTTCCCTTGGAATGGTGGGCGAGCCGGGTCACCAGCGCTGTCTGTGTTCGCGGGTATGGGTGTCATTTCGCCAATGGGTTTACCTGGTTGACTGTGCTTAAAAATTATTCGTTGGCCGTTAAAAAAAGTTGACGATAGCTAAGTATTAACATGATTCGGGTTAGGTTGAGTTATGTTATTCAATCTATTTATTATAATAAAAGAGTAATTTGGTATGACACGTGTCAGCACCATAATTCTCCTCATCAAAATTTTCCCGCCTCTCTCTCCTATTAAATAATTACCTTAATTACTAATAATATTATTTAATATTTTTTAGATTAAAATATTTTTTATAAATTAATAAAAATATTTGTTATTAATGTTATTTCAAAATAAATAATTTTTATAAGTAATATTTTTTTCTAAAATATC
>BJCN01313747.1:0-11383 GCA_018326445.1 Flaveria brownii
TTTCTATTTTGCAGATTCAAGGTATTTATTGAATACTTCAAAATGGGTTTGGATTGCTTCTTTGCAGTCTGGTTCGTGGTTGGGAATGTATGGATCTTTGGAGGCAGTTCTTCTATTTCTGATGCTCCTAACTTGTACAGGTATCAGTCAATACTGTTAGAATTGACCATCACACACAGCAACAAAATATGACTGAATCTATAAAATGAAAGACATAATATTTATGTGATTGACACTATCCTGCGTCCATGATTGGTAGTAGAAATTGTTTATTCTATAACACATACCCAGACTGAATCACCGAATAGATAAGACTAGAGGTGGCAAGTTGGGCTGGACGGTTGGCTTAAGTAATAGGTAAAACTGATAAAATTGGGTTCTTGATGTTTTTTTCTCAAAAAATAAAACTCTATAAATAGTTAATATGTTTAATATTACTACAAAAACTATAATTAAAATGCATTTTGATACTTTTAACAAAATGACTGAAGAGACTGTATACTTGTATGCATTAAAACTGAAAGTACACTTCAAGCAGCATTCAGCATGATTCCTTTCTAGCTGAAGTTTTCAGTTGGACCCATTTTTGCCGTTAGTGAATAAACATGACCCAAATTAACTCATTCAACAGTAGATGTATTGGAATTGTCAAAAAATTGCCGCACCAATAGTATCCTAAAGATCCAAAAGACGGTGCAAAATGCAAATCACTTCTAATGCATACATTTTATTTTCTTGGTCTTATTATAATTTTTTTCTTTCTTTTTTTTTTGTAATTTTGTTGGCAGATTATGTATAGTATTTCTTACCTTAAGCTGTCTTGGATATGCAATGCCATTTATCTTGTGTGCAACAGTATGCTGTTGTCTCCCATGTATAATTTCAGTCATGGGTTTTAGAGAAGAACAGACACATAATAGAGGAGCCTCAACAGAGTCCATTAACTCCCTGCCTACTTACAAATTTAAGGTTAGGAAAAATAAGCACACAAATGACAAAAAAAACGACTTCAATGCTGGCGAAGGCGGGGTTGTGGCAGCAGGAACAGAAAAAGAGCATGTTATATCAGGAGAGGATGCGGTTAGTCTCATTTTCTACTAGTTATGCAACATAATAACTGAGCACAAAATTCATTTATCTTGAATCTTGAAGTCTTGTTGAATTATGTAACAAAGTTGGGAATTTGTTCATAGCGAAGTTCAAATTACTTAAAGTGGTTAAATTTTATAAACGTACACTAGTTTCATATATTAAACCCGTTATCTGACCCACCCGTTTTTCCAGGCTTAATATTAGTCAACTAGTCATTTTGTGAACCCTAAGTTATCTTTAGTTTTTGTAACAACTACAAGCAAACCATCTTCCTGTGAAATATCAAGAACAATGGATTTTTTTGAGTTGGTAGACCAGGAGGGTTGGGTAACGGGTCAAAATGAGTAATCTTAATTCGAGTCAGGCTGACCCCTTTTGTCTATACTTTTATTAATATATAGGTATTTACTTGTTCAACAGGTGTGCTGCATTTGTTTGGCCAAGTATGCAAACAATGATGAATTAAGAGAGTTGTCTTGTTCTCATTTCTTTCACAAGAACTGTGTTGATAAGTGGTTAAAGATTAATGCTTCATGTCCCCTCTGCAAGAGCCAAGTTGGTGCAAGTGTTTCGTGTTCCCAAACTGAAGCAACTGCTACCAATGTGTCTCGATGAAGAATTTCGGTATGTTAATATGCAAATGTTACATCAAGATATATGTTTCTTAAATGAACATATGCCCAAAAGTCCAATTTTATTGGTTTTTTCTTCACCGTTTAGCTGGAAGGTGTCATATGATGTTGGGAATGGAAATATGTTTCTGGCAAATGATCCCTTTTTTTTCTTTCTTTATATTTCCAATTTAAAATATTAGCCATTGTATTAGGTTTTGTCTTATATAATAACGAGTCAAACAAGTAAAATAATAAATACTAGTCATAAATGAAAATAGTTGAAAGTTCGTCTAGATTTTGTTTTAATACTTGCAATGCCCTTGTTTGAGATGGGTTTAGAATAGAGTAACGCTTGCCCCTCATCTCACCATTATTAGACTTTACTCGTTGAGTGAGATTTCGTTGGTTATGTTTTTTTTTACTTAACACTACCTTTTCTTATATTAACAAATGCATATATTATTATTATTGATAACAGTATTATTGTACATATATTGTACATATATTAAAACAAAGCTATGATGAATAGTAACTATAAATTTTAATATATATCATATCTTTATATTATTTGTATTTTAATATTATATAATATTTAGTATTTTTATATCATTTTGTATTTTAATATTATATATTTTTTAGTATTTTAATTAGTTATTATAATGTTTTAATATATATATTGTTAGAGCGTGCTTATTATCATTGATGTTTTGATATAATTTTTATTCAAAACCTCACCAGGTGAAATGCGTATTTATTTTTAAAATTGAGTCTGGTCAAATAGAATACTTTTACTTTTTATAACTTTCGGTGTATAATATTGTTTGCGTCATGCTTCAATATGAGTTTTGTTTAAAGTGTATCTGTGTTGATGCTCGTCAAATTTACTAAATACATATTCAACGCCTGTATAAACACATTTTATCAAAAATACACTCTTGAGTGGGATATACTGGGTAAGTTTGTTTGTTTGTTTATAAAAAACACAACAATTTTTATCAAGTTTTGGACACTAATAAAGATTGCTCAACTGTTATGTATATATACAAAATTCCTGCCGCATCATATGGAAATTTCACTGGTTATTATTAAAGTAATATATCTTCTGTAATTATATTTGATATGTGTTAATAATTCATGATTGTTACTTATGACAAACCTAGTAATGGCACCTTTGATCTTTCGGAAGTTAATTGTTTTTGTCCACCAAAGGAAAGAAGCATTTGTGGCGAATGGAGTAGCTTTGCAAGTCGTATGGGATACTAAATACTTAACTCATTTCTTATATGAAACTAATCAGTGACGGGTTAGGTCCAAAGTGAATTGTCTGTTGAATGTGTAAATTAATTACATTAAATTGTAATAGTAAAAAACGACTTAATTATTATGACTTATATATTGGACTCGCTAAAATATTAATTGCGGACCTACATAAGCTTTAGAAACTTTTGTTACACCTCTTTGAGTTATTAATAGTTCCTATTCATTATTGTGATTTGATATGATGCTATATGGATATATGATAGCATACGGGTTTGTAGGACACAGAATATGATGGCATATGGGCGTATGACGATATGTGATGATATATGCTAGTATATGAAAGTGAAATCAGTGATAGTATAATGGAATGTATGAGTACACGAATAAGTGTTTGTATATCAGGAATATAAGACAATAATGATATTTTTTTAATGAGATGTTATATGGGATGGAATTATAATTTATACTTGAACTTACTATCGTATACAAATGTGGTGTGATGTTGATTACTTGATTTTATAAAAAGTTCAAAATGAATGTCATAATGATCAATGAAGACCAATAAAGAAAATAAAATAAGGGTAAAAGTTGAAAAATAGAAAGTAGTGAGGTCAGAGTTATAAAGTGGTCAAACACTAATTATTTTATGGAAGACAAATGAAATTGGAAATGGTTGGACCACTTTTTGAAGAAATGAGAAAATTTGAGATTTCTTGGTTCAAGCGGACCCCTAGAGCATCATTAACACGTTTCTTAAGACGATGCTTCTTTATTTTTACTTATCTCATGGAATTTTTAAACACTTCCTATTAACTATTTATGATGATATTGTCTTCTCTTTTCCTCACGTCTTCTCTCCTTCACATCGGAAGTTTTTTTATATATCTCTTACACGTCAGCGTTGTGAGTGTCAACGCTCACTATCGCATATTGATTAAGCAAAAAGGAGTGACTCCAAGGATCGTTTTAGGTGATTAGATGGTTTAGAAACTCCTGAGATCAATAATTATTTCTATCTATTATATTATGTTAAAAGCCGTATTTATTTAAAGAATTTTTTTCACACATACTAAAACCTCTCCTAGTCTAGAAATAGGTTTTAAAAGTTATTAAACATGCATGATCTAAGAATAAAACAATAAAATTCGTTGGTCGGATATTTAATATGAAATTCACAGTAATTACTTTATAATTTATATTGTTCTATATAAGTAATAGAAAATCAACCATAAAATAGTTAGATCATAACATGCATTTATATTAATAAGGCGCTCTGACATCTTCTTAACCCGAAATGGTTGGGGAGAGCAAATGTTCCTTTTTTTAGGGTATTTTCGGAAACAGATCCAGTGGAGACGCAGAGAGGCATGTAGCTCAAAGGATTAGAGCACGTGGCTATGAACCATGTTGTTGGGGGTTCGAATCCCTCCTCGCCCACAAAATCCATTTTGCAAGTTCGTTATTACGAGTAGTTCCTACAAATGATCAGACTAATGACGTATACAATATTTGAATTTTCGGTGTTGACCCAACCCCTTGTTTTAAAAAAACCCTCAACTTCAGTTGGTATTTTTTTCACGGAAAGTAGATATGGTGGGTCCTTATGGACATGCGTTCAGTTTGATAAGGATCAAGTAACATTACTTCCGCATTGATACATACAAAGTATACTAACTGGCACATATTACATCACTTAAAACAAATTAAAATAATGACTTAGTAACACCTTCCACATGATAAACTTAAATTCAAGACAATAAACTAAAGTTTAAGGCATTCAGTATATAATTTTGCATCAGTAAAACCAATAAATAACAATTAACTTAGTATCACCTTACGTAGATGACAAACTTAATTTTTTACAAGACACTTAGGTAGTGTTTGTTTTCTTAAAAAACATCTGCGAATCCTCTTCTGTTCGCGCCGCGCAGACCACGCGCAGACATTAGTTGATGCAGATTGTTTGTTTTTTTCAAAAAAATTTCATTAAAAAACGTCCACGCGTAGTTTTCTTGGTGCAGACATAAAAATATAATTTCAAAACACTTTTCAAACCTCTTCTTAACTTCTCAACTTCTCTAAACACTTTTGACAAAACCCTTGTCATCACCCCTCACCAGCCGCCTCCCTCCCTCCCATCGACCGCCGCTTGCATTGCCGCTTGCAGCCCCATCTTGCGCAACCAACCACCTCCACACCCTCCACCCTCGCCCTCTCCGCCGACAACCCTCCCCTCACCGTCGGCAACTCTCCCCTTGCCACCGGCCACCCTCCCCGTCACAAACAAATTTAACTATGAAAAAACAAACTGCATCTTAATATGTAATTTAAAAGTAAAAATAAAAAGAAGGTGCATGATTGTTACTGATAGGACATTTTAATACAATGTACCTCTCCTCTATTTAAAAAATCGTATATTAAATTTCTACAAGATAGATGTATGCATACAAGGACAATAGAAGTATAACCGTACAAACTTTTTTTTTTGAACGACCAATGAATAATTTTAAGCCCAGTCACCCGGGTAAACCCATTGGCGAAAGGCCACCCACACCCGCTAACACAAACATCGTTGATGACCCGTCTCGCCCACCATTCCAAAAAAAATCCACCATGAAAGGCTCACGATTAACTTAAAAATTAAAACTACTTTGACCTAACACCACAACAAAATTAACAAAGAGCACCATCTTCATGGTAAGAGGATATCAATATCATGATGATGGTACTCATTTCAATCAACACATTTTAAACGACGAAAAAACTGTTGTTGAAGAATACTGTTTACACACCATCACCTCACCTTCTTCACACCATCATCATCTTCTTCTTCTTCTTTCAATTCTGATTTCACAGCATTCACACACCCAAATTCCCAATTTGCATCCACACCCACCAATTTCTCATGATTTCGTCGATTTGATTCGAATTGGTTTATCAAATTCAAAGAAAACATGAATTCGTTGGTGGGTTCGTCTGCTATCCCTCTGAATCGATTGAATGTATCGAATTTCTCAAGTGGGTACTGTAAATCTGGTAGAAAGATTGTTAAGGTTTCAGTTTATAGGAGACCCGTGTGTTGGAGTGTAGCTCCGCAGAATTTGAAGCCTGCTGATGAATTTCGACCCTCTAAATTCAAAGTATGAAATTATGAATCCCCTATTCAAAGTATCAGTTGATTAAGTGTAGTTTATTGTGTTTTTAATTCTGTTATTCACAGAGATTTTTGTGGGTTTTCAGTGATTGTTGACTTGTTACATGATTACATGTTTAAGTTGATTGCTATATGGGTTTACAGTGAGATTAAATAGGTGATATGGGGTTGGTGGTACTTGGTAGTGAAATGGTGATGTTTGCTAGCTGCAAAATGGTAACTTTTTTGTTTGTTTTGTGTTAGGATTCATCTTTGAGTTTGTTTACAGAAGATTCAGAGGAGACAGATGTGCTTATAGAGTGTAAAGATGTTTACAAGTCATTCGGCGAGAAACACATCTTAAGAGGTGTAAATTTTAGGGTAAAGTCTCAAGTTTTCTGCATAGATATCAGAAGAAACAAACACTGATTTCTTAGACAATATATAGGTTACTTATTATCTTTTTGTGCTACTTTGATCTGTAATTTGTTAGATCAAGCACGGAGAAGCTGTTGGAATCATTGGGCCTTCTGGCACTGGAAAATCTACCATTTTGAAGATATTTGCAGGGCTCCTTGCTCCAGATAAGGTGTTTATAATATAAACTTTATATTGTGTATTTGTGTTTTGAATTAGTCATCCAATGGTTTTGATTTCTTTAAGTATGAGATGGTTATGCAATTGAGCAGGGGGAAGTTTACATTCGAGGGCGAAGAAGACATGGATTGATAAGTGATGATGATATGTCGGGTCTTCGAATTGGCCTGGTGAAGTATCCTTCACCTTCTCAGTAGTGATAAATATTATAGGATTTTTGGTAATAAATAAAATAGGTATTTGTTCAATTATCAGGTGTTTCAAAGTGCAGCACTTTTTGATTCTTTAACAGTTCGGGAAAATGTTGGTTTCCTTTTGTAAGTTCGTTGTGCTAATGCTCCTCTTTGTACATGCTCTTTGTTCCTTATTTTAACTTTTCTTTTCTTTTAACATTATAGGTATGAGCATTCAAAAATATTTTAACTTTTCTTTTCTTTTAACATTATAGGTATGAGCATTCAAAAATGCCCGACGATGAAATTAAAGAACTCGTTGCAGAAACTCTGGCTGCAGTTGGACTAAAGGTGAAATAAGAAACACTTTTATATAAAAACCGTGGAATTCTAGCCATTTGTGTGAATTTTAATACAGGCTATTGAACTCCTTTCGAAATTAAACTTTTTAACGTAGTAAATGACTTTACTAGCATCCACATTCTTAGAATGTTATTTTTTTTCGCGGCTTTCCAATGAAGTTGTGAAGATCAATTGCTGGTGAATAAGTCTATTTGGTTTATATGATCACCAGATTTCTCATCTTATGTAGTTATGTGTTATATGTTTACATTTATTTTGGAAACCTTTTTTTGTTTATATGATCACCAGATTTCTCATCTTATGTAGTTATGTGTTATATGTTTACATTTATTTTGGAAACCTTTTGATCCACCATTAGAGAACTAATCTAGCTATGTTTTGGTTCATAATTACAACTATGCCGTTGCATGACATTTTTTTATGGTGATTATTGGATATTCTGTAATTTCTTCTAAACTTGGTTGACTTTGTTGGCAGGACGTTGAGGACCGGTTGCCATCTGAGTTGTCTGGAGGGATGAAAAAAAGAGTTGCTTTAGCACGATCTATAATATATGATACAACAAGTAAAACAATAGAACCCGAGGTATATATAATAGTGCTCGGTTATTAAACTATTTTCTAACATTTTACCCTTCATTTTTGTTCCTTTATATTCTTGATATGTGTCTTGGAGCAACCGGTACGATTGACTAAAAGTCATGGAAATTTTGTCTTTCTGAGAAAACTGTTTAACCTTTGTCCTCAAGAAGGCAAGAAAAGAAATCTTGTAGAAGGGTAGAACTATATCATTTTATTTGTTGATGATAATAATAGGCAAATATGTACATATGAAAACTTAACTAGGAAGGTAATGTTGCAATGTTCACCGGACAGCATAGTCTTGGCTACATCATTATACAGAGTTAGAGTTGTAAATTTCGACCAGTTTACTTATGAACAGGTCAATGTGTGTTACACTTTGATTCAAATGGGTCAAATTGAAAGTATAGCTAAAAAGGAAATGGTTGAAATTCTTTTGTAATTGTACTCTAACACATTTGTTGTAGTAAAATAACTTAGAAAGTGTACAAATAATTGTTTGCGTGTCAACTCGACGCATACTGAAAATAACCCTTTCCAACCTGAACCTTTTACCCAACTTGCCCACTTTTCCACCCATACAGTAGTATGAATGAAACTCCTGTTTTCGAGCTTTGCCAAAAGTACTTTTCTGGTTAGTTGGCAGAAATTAAAACCTGGTGGAAACAAAGGCAACCTGAGTTCATATTGGTCTTTTTTTGGTTAAAAAGTGCTTTAAGGATGTTTTCGTATTAAATTATGCACCTACACTGGATCAGTTGTAATCTCTCTCTGTTCTGCTGCAATCTTGAACAGGTGCTTTTGTATGATGAACCAACAGCAGGACTCGATCCGATAGCTTCTACTGTTGTTGAAGATCTGATTCGGTCCGTTCATTGCAAAGGTGAAGATGCACTCGGAAAGCCTGGAAAGATTGCATCTTATGTGGTTGTAACTCACCAGCACAGTACCATTAGAAGAGCCGTTGACAGGTATTATAGTTATGTCTAATAAAATATATCTTCGTTGCAACACAAAAGGAAAATGTCATATTTTAAAGAGTGACACGAAACGTGATGTTTGTTGGTACTTGCTGGTTTCTTAATTTTCTTGAATGGTATGATGTTTTCAGATTGGTGTTTCTTCATGAGGGAAAGGTTGTATGGGAAGGCATGACTCATGAATTCACTTCATCTACAAACCCGATAGTCCAGCAGGTTAATTCTGTTTATTTATCCCTTGTTAGGATTGTCAAAATCAGCATGGCGGCTGGGTTAGGTAGCTGGTTGTTTTTTTAGTATGGGTTAGGGCGTCAGGTTGATCCACACAATTATTGGGTCCATTTGTTATAATAATTAATCAGTTTAATATTATTACAATAGTAAGTTTTTAGATGAAAGGAATCAGAAGGCGCGTATAACATACACCCACTCGCTTCCCTTTCGACTAATTTTTTAAACTGGCTCTTAGGATTAGACCATGACCCATATCGACCCATTCATGACAGCTGAATAGCCGATATAATAGGATTAAGGCTAAAACAGAAAAAGTGTAGATACAATATGATTTAGATAATGACTAATGTTGGTGTCTTTTTCTCTTTATCGCGTGCTTTTTATCATCCCAACAAAACACTTGCATGATACGAGTAACATTAACACCGGAAAAGTGTATAAATCTTTGAATTCCTATTTTAAACTAAAAAGATTTACTGATGCTGATCATTTGTTTTGTGCTTATCAGTTTGCCTCTGGGAACTTGGAGGGGCCTATTAGGTACTAAGTCAAAATGCAAAGATTATGGTAGATTGGTAGCTGCATACTTTCTCTTGATCTTTCGAATGCTATAAGAGAAACTTTGAAGAATCTCAATGGATCCCTACATGGGCTGGAAACTGGAACCGAGTACATATCCATTTGACCCGAAAGCAAGCTTTTACACGCGTGTTTGAGGGTTCTCATAATTCTTGTATTTTGAAATGCAAACAATACTTTTCAATATCAATACTCTAAGTTATGCAGTTCGGTTGAATGCAATCTTATATACTAAAGTTGTAGAATCATAGATCCATCAAGTTTGTTTGTTTCACTTCAAAAGTAACTGTGAATAATATTTTTCTTAAAAGTATGTTTTGGAAGGTATAACAGTCGAACAAGTGAAGAAATGTGTTTGAACATCAAACTACTATGTAAAGTTCATCGTATGAATGACACCAAAATTTATGACAAATGGGAATCATTTACTATTCGTTGACTGATAACTCGTGATTGATTCTTGGATTTGAATATTGATCGAACATCAAATGATGCATGAATTTGCATTATAATAATGCATCAATCCTATATATGAAATTAGTATCTTAGTGATCTTTGTATTACACTGGTTAATAATCTAATTCATGAGTTGTTGCAGTGGTTGTTGGAGAGAAAGAGCTAAAAAAAATCAGAAATTCCAAACTAAAACAAAGAGAATGTCTGGAATTTGTGATAGTGATTGTATTATCAAATTAGAATATTAGATGGGTATTTATACACATGTATATTTAGAACTAATTAAGGGCCTGTGACCTTTGAGAATGCTATTTATATGGAAGAATTCTTTTTCTCTTGTAAATTCCACTTGCAACAAGTGTATGTTGTGTAAAAGGATAAAGAGATTGTTCAAATATCATTGCATTTAAAACTTGCAAAAATAGGATGAAGAGAGAATGTATCTTGAGTAGAATATGTAAATGGCCAATGAAAGAGATAACGTCATATGCTCATATTTATTGTAGTTCAAGTAGATTTTAACGAATCTATTGTATTTGCACTCTTTGGTATTCTACCGGAATATGTTTTTCACCATCTCTTCTCCAAACCAATAGGGATCACCGTTGTTTTCGTATTATGATAGAGATAATCACTACTTCTATTTGATAAGGTAGAGATCACATATGTTTCTCCCTTGTTACCAAGTGGAACGAGTCACCAATAATCGTCTCGTGATCACCTCTTTGCTTCTGACTAGTTGGGTAGAGTACCATTGTACCACCAACAAGTTGCAAGTATGAGTTTGGTAATGCAAAAGATCACAATGAGAATCACACCAGTTATTTTCTTGTTTAACATCTTGATGTTCATATCTCAATGGAATATTATATAACTTATGAATAAAAGATCACTCGTGACCAAATGTGTGTATTTATTTTTCTGGATTATCAAAAGGTTAACTTGAAATAAGGAGTCTTTAATTAATATGAAAAGAGAAAATCTAGTACCAAAAATGGACATGCACCCCAAGAATTTTGCACTTGGTCCTTTTTTAGGCCAAACATTTGATTCTAAAAGTTTCCTCAAACATCTACACACTTCTTAAAGCACCTTTGTACCATGGTTTAAATGGAAATTAATTCAAAACAATTTTGGTAAGTTAGACAATTGAAAAATTGTATTTTTTTCAAGAAAGTCAAGTATAACACAAAAGAAGTAGTGTTTGTGTTCTAGACGTAAAAGAAGGTTTGAATAAGTAGTTTTGAGAAGATTTCTTCAGCGTTTCTGTAACATCTCGTATTTTAATATGATTTATATATATATATATATATATATATAT
>BJCN01313753.1:0-10184 GCA_018326445.1 Flaveria brownii
TTTAAACACAGCAGCCTCAATCGCATGATTGGATCAACCGTACGACTGAATCCCATTCGCATATCCCAATCGCACGACTGGAATCAGTCGCACCGTTCATTCGCACGATTAAGCTATTCTAGTCGTTTGACCTCAGTCGTACTCTTCATTCGCACGACTAAATCCAATTGCACGATTGACTTCATTTGCATCCTTCAATTGTATGATTGACCCAGTCGCCTTGCTTAATCGCACGATTGAATTTGTCTTGTCTTAATTTTGTCAAGTTTTAAGCCATGGAAGACCAGTTCTCTGCATTCACTGCCGGCAAAGACTCGAGTATCCAGAATCTTCTTCTTCTGGAAAATGAGATAAGGAATTACAACAAACCACTGAAGTTGTTGATGTCGGATGAGTACCAACAGTGGAAGCAGTGGTTTGAGATATACTTGAATGGTGTAGACCCTAATCTATGGACAGCTATTGAGACTGGTTATACTGTACCAGTTAATGCAAATGGGGTGAAGTTGACGCTGAGGAGTATGAACGAAGCTTAGAAGGTTCTGCATAACGCTGAGAAGAAAGCGTATGCATTGTTGACTCAGTCGATACCGAAGGATATATTCAAACAATTCTCGGAGAATAAGTAGTCAAAGAAGCTATGGGAAGCTCTCGAGAAAAGGTATGATGGAAATGCAACCCTGAAGGCGTTAAAGGCGAAAGCGCTAAAGAAAGAGTTCAACAACTTCTTATCGATGGGGAATGAGAGTTTAGATGATATCATTGATTAGTTCTATCATCTAATGAGTGAATTACACACACACGGTGTAGCCACCTCAATGGATTTGTTTATGTCTAATCTAAGACAAAACAAAATTTTAGCGACACTCGATATCAATTATTTCAGCCTGAAGTTAAGAGAGGATGAACTTAGACTGAACTACGAGTCTAAGAAAGGATCCTACGTGCAGAATCCTTCACTGTACAATTATGTTCCTACTTCGGCTTCATTAGGCGCACTGCTATAAACGGCGTTTGTGTCTAATTCATCTACTCCTTCCCTAAGCAGTTCTTTGGGAAATGAAGCGTCAGGTTCATCTTGAACCCAATACATTGTCCCTGATTCCAACCCAACTAAGTTAAAGACCAAGAATCTCGAAAATGTCACTGTGGAAGTTGCCAAAGAGCACATCGATCTTCTAGTTGCAGTGGTTCTTTCTTATGATGGGTTAGTCGCTAGTAACATTGGAAATTGTCATATCGCTGACGAGACTACGAGCAGGTGGATGAGACTGAGTTGGAGCGTATGGATATAATGTGGGCTCTGGCTAGTGCGGTGAGGAGAGCTAAAAAGTTTGTTAAAAAGACGGGGTAGAACTTGGTTGCCACTAAAGACTCTATGTTTGGGTTTGATAAAACCAAGGTCACATGCTTCAACTATGGAGAAAAGGGGCATTTCAAACATGAATGCGTAAAGCCGAAGAAGACTAGTAATGGCAACCCTTTTTCTTTGATCAACCGTCAAGACAAAGAGAAGAATAGGGCATCATTGAGTAAAGAGTCGAAAGCTATGGTCGCTCAGGGAGATGAAGGACAAGACTGACCCTTCCAATTTGTATCTGAAGGAGAATTGAATGTAGCTTTAGTGGATGGTTTAGATGATGGATCTGCGAGTGAGGGAGACATCATAGCTGAGCATGCACGTTCAGATATTGAAGAAGCTATGGATGTTGTAGATCATCTTGTTGAAGAAGAATTGAGTGCTGCAAACTCAGAATCTCCAGTTATCAAAAAGTGTGAATCTGCATTTTTGGCTGATTCGACTACTTTCGCACAGGTGCACTCTGAAGACGAATTGTTTGATAAACATGATTATGATGAATGTGATAAATTTAGAGAAAGCATTAGCTTAAAATTTGCTAGGTTATTAAAACACAATGATAATCTGGTAAATGATTTAAAACTCTGCACTGAAGCAAACCGTGTTTTAAAACAAAATGAGTGCAGTTTTAAAGAAAAGATAGAACTGCTAGGGAAACAACGAAGGGAAACCAAGGTTGTTGCCATAAATCAATCAAATGACATTAAGCTCTATTTAACTACTATAGAGGAAACAAAAAAAGAAAAAATAGTTTTGCAAGTTTACAAAGTAAGTCTCATAAATTGAAGAAAGGAAAACAGACAAAGAAGTCTCATAAATTGAAGAAAGTTCATTCTATCAAAATTCCTCTTGAGCTTCTACATATCGATCTGTTTGGCCCTGCCAGCACAAAGAGCATTGTTGGAGATTCGTACTGCTTTATGCTGATGGTTGATTACTCAAGATTCTCTTAGGAGATGTTTCAGAAAGCGAACTCGGAGACATTTGAATCATTCAAACATCTAGTTACCACATTGGAGTCAGTCTACAAGTTGAAAGTGATAAGAATTCGTTTAAACAACGACACTGAATTCAAAAATCTGTCTATGGAGGAATTTTGTCAAGCTAAAGGGATTGTTCATCAATTCTCGTCTGCTTTTACTCCACAGATGAATGGAGTTGCTGAACGGAAGAATAGGAGCTTGATAGAAACAGCAAGAATAATGCTAGCTGACTTAAAACTGCCAGTTCAATTCTAGAACAAGGCAGTGGCTAATGCACGCTATACTCTTAGTCATGTTTTAGTATTCAAACGTCATCGAAAAACTTGTTATGAGTTGCTCCAGTAACGTAAACCCAATTTGGAGTATCTAGAACCATTTGGAGTTCCCTACCTGTTGTTAAAGAAAAATTAGATTGGGAAGCTCTGTGAGAAGGTAGAAGAAGGTATCTTTCTTGGTTACAGTATACTAGACAAAAAGGTTTATAATAACTCAACTGGTCAGGTAGAAGTGTGGTGCAATGTTGATGTCCAAAGATACACCACCCCCTGCTGGAAAAGGACCCTCCTTCTTCTTTGACTATGATGGATTTTTTAAATCCTTTAATATACCTTCTTCTTATTCTGATGACAACGTGGTAGCTCAAATGACGTACGATGTTCTGAATACTCCTACACGAGACTTGACATCCTTGGCTCCATTAGAAGGTACTTCTAGCCCTTCATGGGGAGATCTAAAGATTTGTGATCCCTCCTCTGATGATGAAGAAGTTACAAATGAGAATGTGAACCATGAGGAACAGGTCACCACTGTTGAGAGTACACCTGTAGTCGAATATGAAGTGACTGGAACTTCTGAACCTAGTCATTCAGCAGCCCTAGAAACGAAACATGTGATTCAAAACCTGGATGATGAAGTAGTAATTCCTACAACTCCCAGAATGAGGATTAATATGAATCATCCCCTGGATAACATCATCGAGGATCTTCTCTCAGGAATTCAGACAAGAAATCAGTTATACTCAGCTGACTATGTCGCGGTCACGGAAAAGAGGTCATACACGATAGGGCATATCGATGTTTTGTGTCTCAAGTTGAGCCCAAGTATGTAAGCGATGCCTTAAAGGATGAGGCATGGGTAAGTGCCATGCAAGAAAAACTCCTACAGTTTAAGAAGTTAGGTGTCTGGACACTTGTAGACAGACCAAAAGGTGAAAAGGTGATTGGCACTAAGTGGGTTCTTCGGTGTAAGAAGGATGACCAAGGGGTCATAATCAGAAACAAGGCTAGGATAGTTGTTCAAGAGTTCAGGCAAGTCGAAGGAGTTGACTACAATGAAGTGTTTGCACCAGTGGCTAGGATGGAAGCAATTAGAATCTTTCTAGCCCATGCATCCTTTATAAAGATCAAAGTATATCACTTGGATGTGAAAAGTGCATTTCTTCATGGTGAAATTCGTGAAACAATTTACATTAGTCAACCCAAAGGATTCGAGGATCCTTATCATCGGGATAGAGTTTATAAACTAGACAAGGATTTGTACGGGCTCCATCAAGCCCCTCGAGCCTGGTATGAGAAACTCTCTACTCATCTGCTGAAACATGGCTTTCGTATAGGTATAATTGACTGCACGTTGTTCGTAAAGGAAAAATATGGTGATTTACTAATGGTGTAGATTACGTGGATGACATAATATTTGGTTCCAAAAACGAAGCATTATGTAAAAAATTCGAATCGGTGATGAAAGATGAGTTTGAAATGAGTGCCATGGGAGAGATGTTCTTTTTTGGTTTACAGGTAGATCAGACACCAAATGGAATGTTTCTGCATCAGACCAAATATGTTGGAGATATCCTTAGTCGGTTCGACATGGAGAACGCAACGGTTGCTGGTACTCCACTTGCCACAAACCATGATATGGCACCCGACGAAAATGGTAATCTGGTAGATGCCACTATGTATCGAGGAATGATTGGATCTCTGATGTACCTCATAGCTTCTCGTCCTGATATTATGTACGCCACATGTCTCTGTTCCAGATATTAGGCAAAACCAAAAGTAAATCATCTGATTAGGGTGAAAAGGACGTTTTCTTATCTGAATGGTACTCCAACACTTGGGTTGTGGTATCCTTATGATGATGACTTTGAGCTAACAGCGTATAGTGACTCAGATTATAGTGGTTGCAAGATGAATTACAAGTCAACATATGCGGGATGTTAGTTCTTTGGAAAACGATTAGTCACCTGGCAGTGTAAGAAGCAGACGTCTGTTGCTCTATCAACCACTATTCATAGTATAGTGGGGTTGAAAGACAAGAGTGCCTGCCCCTTCTTTCTCAAGTAGGCTACTTAATCACTGACAAAACCTACCTTTCAATTCTTCTTACCCTATGAGCTTGTTGCTGCTACAAGTTGTTGTTCACAAATCATCTGGATTCAACAGCAAATGCGAGACTACGGTTTGAAATTTTCTAACATCCATATATTTGTTTATAATTCTACTGCTATTTTTGTCACAAAAAATTCGATCCAACACCCTAAAACTAAACACATTGGCATTAAATATCACTTTATACGTGACTGTTTTGAAAAACAATTAATCGATGTTGTTAAAATTAACATGGATTTCCAACGCGCCGACCTCTACACAAAAGCTTTTAATAAACCTCGATCGAATTATCTATTAGAGGTTAATGGCGTTAAAAAGAAAGATGATGTGATTCCAGATGAGTCAAGTTCTTAGTTCGTCTCTATGTTTTATTTTATTTAATTATATTTTTCTTTATTTCATTTTTTTCTTTCTTTTGTATTTAAAATTTCAAAAATATAAAAAGATTTTTGGTTTTAGAATTTTAGACGGAGATAGTGTAATAATTTCAGATTTCTTTTAACCTAAAAAAAGGAGGGGCGGGCAGATAAGCTGAAAAGCAAAGACATCAAATTTGTGAAATTGATCCAATATTATGGAAAATGATAGTACACAGGCATCGAATTGCTTGGGACACCAAAAAGATTAAAATGTTTTACAATGTTATATTAAAAGTTATAGAAAATTATAAGTCTGAGAAGTCTAAGCCTAATAAAGAAAAAATGATAGTAGGCTAGTCTCTTACTATGGTTATATAGAGAAAGTAGACCTAGGGGTTGCTAGTCCATTATATGATGTGTCGGTAGATTCAACACAATAGACTAGTAGACTTCATTAGTGAATAAATTAAAACTAAATCATTCAACAGGCTGTGAGTTTCCATCTTATACCTGGTTAACATAATCAACGTCTTTCCAATAAGGGGTGAGGAGCAAAATAAACGCCACAAATATGTGTGGACGATCATAAAAATAAGCAAAGCGCGTGAAAAATGTGAAACGCAATCAAGCAAATGACAAATATTGTTTTTGTGTTATATGTAAAATAAAATAGTTCTAACAAGAAGATAGGTTGTGTGCCTCTCTGTTGTGCAATGGCACTGACCTGAGGATAAGCATAACCTAAATATTCTAGAATTCATTGTTGTTTGCACCTCTCTACTGTGCGATGGCACTGACCTGAGGCTTGGCATCTCTTTGACAGCTCTTAGAATAGTTTCTTCTTGTCAAAAACCCGTAGACCGCTAAAAAATTTCCTGAGGAAAGTTAATTACCATATAAGTGTGGGATCCACAAATGCTTGTTGAAATAATAAACCTAAATAATCACCAATGTGTGTCAAAAAACTGTGTATGGATTTAGGTGGACAAAAATACTGACACTCATCGTGGCTGCATCTCTCGATGTTCAAAATCATTGTGTACTATATAACAGGTCTAGCATGATTTCGTGTTAGTGCATTTGACTCTTAGATAAATAAGATTCTGTTATGGGTAAATATAATGGTTTCTGTTATCTAAATAAATATAAAAGGTCCCAAATGATTATTTTTATGTCTGTATGATTCCATAAGAATCTTTCTAGAAACGGTGTTAATGTTTAATGTGGTTATGCTCAGGGAAGAAATAGTTTAAGTAATGTTAAAATGCTTTCAACCCACCTCGAATGAAAAATATAAAAATATGTCTCAATTCATTTTTATGTCAAGTTTTCTTGCTTTTTGTATATTTATATTGTGTCTTTGACGAACTATATAACAAGATGAAATCAGTGAATGTCACAAATTGAACTGAATGTTATCTGATAAAAGCCTGTTTCTGAAATGTAAAAAGATCGCATCTGAGGTGATCACAAGGTTTTCATGTAAAAGGATCACGTTTGAGGTGATCAAAAGGTTTGATGTTAGAAGGATCACTTCTGAGTGATCAAATTTTCTTTTATTAAAAGGATCATATCTGAGATGATCATGGGTTAAAATGTCTCATATCAAAATTAACTGTGTTGAATATTGGCCAAATGAAGTAAAATGTATAAGTGTGGACCAATCGCATGATTGGATCACAAGTATGGGCCAGTCGCACAATTGGATCATAAGTATGAGCCAATCGCATGAATGGACCATAAGTATGGCCCAGTCATACGACTGGACCACAAGTATGGCTCAATCGCATGACTGAACCATGAGGATGGCTGAGTCGTACGATTGGAAGCATCAGAATGAACCAATCACACGATTGGAAAAAGGAGTATGAGTTAGTTGTATGATTGAACCTCAATCGCACGTATGAACCGTCCGAATGAGTCCAATCGCACGATTGATACTCAAATGCGTATAAAAAGGAGCTCAGTCGGTCGTAAATCCTACTCTTTTTCAAAAACCTCTCAAACGCACGACTGACCTAGACACCTGGCCACAATTTTTTTGAGACTCTCATCTTGTTTTCTGTGTTGCTAATGATTCCCATTTGATTTATAGGTACTTTCAAATAGTGAATGCGACGTTTAACACCTTAAATCAATCGACAATCGGACTAAAATATAACCAAACATAACCGGACCTAAAACACCTGAATTGGACATGTAAATGATGTTAAAATTAAAATAATGATCTATCTAGTGTTTTAACGTGTAATGGCGAGACTAAGGACTGCAATCTTAACCTGGATAGTGCGTATTTGAAGAAAATTCAAATTTTGGTCGCGTACAGTGAGTATGCGACTGTACTGTCTGATGAACTTCAATTGTACGATTGAACCAGACGCATGATTCAATCGTACGATTGAATCAGTCATTCCTTCAGTCGCACGACCGGGCTAATCGTATGTTAGGGCACATGACTAAGTTTAGTCGGTTGCTCAATCATACGATTGAGTTCAGTCGTATGGTTCAATCGTACGATTGAACCATTCTATCAAGACTTGTTTGAATTCAAATGCTTATTTCATGTGAATAGCTTTAACTTGTAATTCTAACAATATTTGGTTATGTTACAGTTGAGATGGCTGATCAATGGACCATGAGTCCAAAGCACAAAATTTACGCTTATCTGAGTATTTCGTTGAGGAATGCTACTGAGTTTGTAGGGATCATTGAGTTCCTTCTTCGTTCAAGGATCTATAGAGCAATATCTGCTCCTTGCATACCGTATCGATCCTTACAGCAGGCATTTTGGGAGAATGAAGTGGTCAATCGCTCAGTTGAGCCTTACAGGATCCGAAGTTCCATCTTCGGTCAGGATATAGATATCGGGGAAGGCGATTTTAGGAGAGTATTGTATTTGGGTAAGGATGGAGACTACCAAACCAAGTTACATCCTCTGATAGTTAGGGATTGTTTCTTGAGGATCAAGTATGCAGGCGACTTAAATGCCAGCATGCTTAATAAGAGCAACATGTGTCCACCGTTCAAGTATCTCACACATGTCATCCTAAAGTGCATCGCGTCTAGAAGAGGAGGATTTGACAAGATGGGTGACCAAATCCAGAATGCATTTGTTGCACTGGTACTGAACCACCCGTTTAGTTTGTCTAGGATGTTCTTCAGTTATTTGAGGGAGAACATAGAAGCAAAGGAGAAGGAGGGTTTTGTCCCTAGGTTTCTTCAGATGATTATAGATGAGAAACTCCCCTTGCTACCCAAGAATAAGGATGACGAGGTAGTACTGGAAGTTATGGATGATACTATCTTAGGTAGGATGAAGGTTTACCGAGGTAAGTAGGTGAAGCCCCCGGTTAGGAGATTATTCGGGCATCTGGGCAATCCTGCATATGTCGCTTTAAGTAGGAAGAAATAGAGGCATGATGACAGTGATTCTGATGTAGAACAGATAGTGATCCCGAATGATGAGGACGATGATGATGATGACCATGATAAGGGTCATGGTGGTAGTTCTTCAGGTGCTGGTGGGTCGAGTCAGCCCACCGCTAACCCAGATCACCCAGAAATGGAGGTTCTAGGTAATTTTGAGTTGATAGATGAATCTAATGATTCAGATGAGGAGCCTCTCACAAGGAGAGTTGGTAGCAGGGTCGTGGCTACTGAGAAAGGGAAATAGGCGGTTGGTGGACGCCAAACTAGTGCTAAGGGTGTTGACACTGAGGTCACAGATCCATCATACACAACTGATCAGCCTAGCAGTACGGGGGGAGTACCAGAGGTTAGAGGTACTCGAAAGAAAAGAATGGCACAACCAAACTGGAAGAAGGGGAAGAGACAGAGGATTATACTGATGAGCTCTACTACAGCCACTACCTCTTCCACTACTACCACTTCCATCCCAGCCACCACAACTATCCCAGCCACCACCACTACCATACCATCCACCACCCAAACATCCACATCAGCCTTACCTGCCACTACACCTTCACAAACCACTCACATCCCTCCGCCCATCTTCACCACCTCAACCACCGAACCCACTACTACCCAAATCAGCACATCCACCACCTTTATTCCTCCCTTCCAGAGCATCACTCTGCCCACTATAGAGTTAGAGGAACAACTAACCAGCCTTAACAGACTTGTGCTAAAGCTGCTTGTAGATGATGCTCACAGGGCCGACCAGATCAGTCAGCTGATGGTTGAGAACAGTGCCCAACGACAGCAGATCGTTCAGCTGTCGGAAAGAGCTGCTGAGACAGAGAGAGCGCTGATTCAAGCAAATGAGGCTATTCAGTCTCAGAATCAGTTGCTCATTACATCTAAAGAGAGGATTGAGGATCTAGAGAGAAAGAACAAGATGATTATGTTGAAGTTGAAGGGGAAGAGGGAAGAAACTTTAAAGATCAAGGGTGATGGAGATGATAGTGATGATAGTGATGACGATGACTCGAGTGACAATGAATCAGACGACGATGATGTTGATGAAGATAAGTCGGATGAGTCCGATGAGGAAAAGAAAGATGATAATGATGAAGATGATGAGCCTGAAGGTGATGCTAATGATTCAGCCTCAAATCAAGAAGAAAAAAAAGAAAAGATCGAAGAAAAAGCAGGATGGAGGAGCGTCTACTTCCGCTCCTCAAGCTGACGAGTCACGAGATCAGCATAAAAGTAATGATTAAGCATGTCTTAATTATATTGAAATCTTGTGTAATTATACCTTATGTAATGTTAATGAAAAATAATGGTGCTTAATGTTTTTTGTATCAATGATTCATTAATATCTTCTCTCTTGACCATGTTAAATTGCAGATACGACTTCTCAGGCAGATGAATTTGATGTGGCTCCCCTTCAGCAAATAAAGACCCAGCTCACTATGATTCTTGATCTATAAGGAATTGTAAGAAGATCAGTGAGCTACACACCTGAAGTGGGGGAGATAATACACGACCTGAAGGACGAGCAGCTCGCTGATATGTTTAGACTGAATCCGGATGAGCTTGTGAAAGATGCTCCTGATGTTTATGTCATCAGTGATGAGGAGCTCCAAGGGGTTGATGAGATTGAGATTGAGGATGTAACGTCAGAGTATTA
>BJCN01313762.1:0-10897 GCA_018326445.1 Flaveria brownii
ATGATATATATTATGTTGGCTATTGCTATCGTTACCGAGTCGGGGGTCTCTTTGGAAACGGTCTCTCTATCTCCCAAGATAGAGGAAAGACTTGCCATCATCTACCCCTCCCAGACCCTGCTATTAAACGGGATACACTGGGTATGTTTGTTTGTTTGTTTGTTTGTTTGTTTACTCTAGTTGATAGAAATTAAGTTTGTCATATAAGGATGTTTTTTGGTCGCATTGACGTCGGCTTATCTATCAGTCGTGTTGTGGGCAATTTTCCACCCACTGCACGAGCGGATCTATTCATTACTTATATAGCAGTAAAAACATCAAACACCAGAAACAATCCAAAACTGATTTCTGCACCATGTTTTATTATAGTTGATTATCTGATACCGTTTAAACGCCCACTTTATAATGATACCCTCTTGTTTTAATTCTAAACTTGTGTTACTATTCAGTTCAAAGAATTATCTCAAGCATATGAAGTTCTTAGTGATCCAGAAAAAAGAGAAATTTATGATCAATACGGTGAAGATGCTTTGAAAGAGGGCATGGGAGGGGGCGGTGGCTCCTCTGGGAACCCATTTGATATCTTTGAGCAGTTTTTTGGTGGCGGTGGTTTTGGCGGTAAGACTTGTTTTTGTACCCTCTTTTTTGATTTTTTTTTTCATTTTTCTTTACTGAGCTTGTCACTAATTTATCATGGAAATGCTTTTTATTATTTAGGTGGTGGAAGTTCAAGAACAAGGAAGAAACAAGGAGAAGATGTAAGACAAATTCTTAAGGTTTCTTTAGAGGATGTTTATAATGGCACGACCAAGAAACTCTCTCTGTCAAGGAATATATTGTGCAAGAAGTGTAAAGGGTACATCTCAAATACTCCTTTTTACATCAGTTAAAACATTATTATAATTCAAATGGATAAAGTTAACAATTATGTAAGCATGAAACCAGTCAAACGAGCTGAAAGTTGCTTGAAGAATATTCAATGTTTACAAGTAACAACATTATAGATGGTTTATTCAATAAGATTGTATCTTTTAATAATCTGTCTTTACATTTCATTTTTTTAATAAATTAGCTATTTATAAAATCTAAATAAATGGAGAAAAAGCGTTGGCGGGTCAACTTGAACTGTACTAAAATCACTTGTCTTGATCCGAACCCATATGACCATTTTGTCATTTCTAGCCAAATTCGAGAGAAGAAGCTTTTTGTGCACTAGATGTGATGATTAAATATTATAAATGCATTTAATATATCAGGAAAGGTTCAAAGAGCGGTGCTTCATCAAGATGTTATGGATGCCAAGGTTCTGGGATGCGGGTCACAACCCGGCAAATCGCCCCAGGAATGATCCAACAAATGCAGCATGTTTGTCCTGAATGTAGAGGATCTGGTATTCCCCAAAACCTTGCAGCTCTGTTATCTATTTTGTGTGAAAGTGCATATTTTTCCACTCCCATAAATCTTGAAATTATGTTATATCAAACAGGCGAATCCATCAACGAGAGAGATCGTTGCCAACAGTGCAAAGGAAAGAAGGTTACACAGGAGAAGAAAGTGCTTGAAGTTCATGTAGAAAAGGGAATGCAAAATGGTCAAAAAATTGTGTTTGAAGGTCAAGCTGATGAGGCTGTAAGTAAATTTGGATCATTGTTAACATATTTTTTAAGTCGTTTTATTATTTTACATAGCATGTCCAGTCATGTGGGCATTATTCGTTTTATCTCTCTGGTTGACTTTGACTGATTTTTATCTATTTTGCAGCCCGATACTGTCACAGGAGATATTGTTTTCATATTGCAATTGAAAGACCACCCCAAATTTCAGAGAAAACAAGACGATCTTTATGTGGAACATAATGTCAGCTTAACAGAAGCGCTCTGTGGGTTTCGTTTTGTTCTTACTCATCTTGATGGTAGACAACTTCTTATTAAAACAAACCCTGGAGAAGTCATCAAACCTGGTACAATAAAATTAATAACCCTCTTTCTTGAATTTCATTATTTTCTTCTTTTTGTAGTCGAACAATTTCTTAAATTTCTTTATCTGTATGTTTCTCTGAAAAGATTTGAATTTTGATGTTAAAGAGTTTGAATACTCTGTTTTGTGTGTAGATTTGAGTTTTGAAATTTGACCGTTGTTTTTTTCATCCTGATTACAAATACAGATCAATACAAAGGAATCAATGATGAGGGAATGCCACAATGGCAGAGACCATTCATGAAGGGGAAGCTTGTAATCCATTTCAACGTCGCATTTCCTGAAACAGGTGTCTTGAACCCTGAAAAATGCAAGATTCTCAAGACCATTTTACCCTCTGGTGGGGCCAGCACTAGTTCGTCAGACATGGCATTGGATGATGCCGAAGAAACCATTTTACATGATGTAAACATGGAAGAAGAAATGAGAAGGAAAGAGTATCAGAGGCAACAGGAAGCTTATGATGAAGACTATGATGACGATGAACCTGGAATGCCGAGTGTGGGTTGTACCCAGCAGTAAAAGCCTATTGCGGTTTTATAGATGGTAGAGATATTATGTTTTTTTCTGCTCACCTGCTTGATGTACCTGCTTTTAGTAATGTCATTATTTTATTACCTTGCCTTGTTTTGTTGATTTTGTGGTACATTTGGATGATGCTTATGAAATTGATTCAAAATAGTGTGCTTATTTGTTTTGGTTTTTAATCGTGATATATAAGATGGTTATGTAAACGCATTATAGAATCATATAAGTGTATATATGTGCTAAAGATATATAGCATATATATATGTGTATATATGTGCTAAAGATATATAGCATATATGTGCTAAAGATATATAGCATGAATCAGGAAGTCAATATGCACAATCATAATCTTATAACTCTGGTTGCTGTCATAATAAACCGCAGTAGCAAATACCCTGTTTCTTTAATTAACTTATGTTTGATAAAACTGTTCTAATATATGTGATCATGGAACCTTAAGTTTCTCGACCTAATCAATCAAAGATACTGAAAGATAATACAGATCTTGAATGTATGAAGTTTTATGTGCAGTGATGGTAGTACTCTACTGCTATTTCAGGTATACTTTGTTTACATTCAAAATGACATGTAAAAAGATTAAGTGGTAGATGAAACCACTTTTCTGTGTTCAATAAACAACACTTGTAATTTTTTAATCAAAGCCATCAGTATCTAACTACTCCATTGAATCAAACAAAATATGCTACTAAAGCACTCCTTAATTTGTTTTCATATACGTAAAGAATCCAACTCTAATTATAGTTGATAAAAATAAAGCAAAAATTGAGTGATAAAATGAAGTTTTTATTGGTTAAAACACAAAATGGATACATTAAAAATTGCAAAAAATGAGTGATTAAAAATTTACGATATGATAGTACGTAGTTTTATCTTATAGTTCTATACTTTATGTAGATGTAAATTAGGAATATATTGTGTCGTATAATTTCAAACAATAACCAACAAATAATGACCTATAACTAATTAGGCGCTCTATTAATTAATCAATTGATCTATGACATGATTTTGTATTCATATTTAATAATAAAATAATTATTATTAAACCATATATATTGGAAGAAAATATATCACGATGAGCCCACCATTATTACGCAAAAGACCAATAAATGTATGGCCACATGAATTGTAAACTAGTGGCTTGCAAGCAAATATGACAAAATGCCTACGATAAATATATAAATATATCAACATGTTTCATGCTGAATTATAAAAGGTGATACAGAATAACATTTTCTTCAAATCATAAAATTATTTTATGTTTTAAATTTCACAAAGACAGGTGAGCTAAAGTATATGTAATTTAAGGGTTGTTTGAGAATTTTGTGTTAAGTCATTAAAACGTTTTAAAGGTAACATCTTAATTCTTTAATATGTTTTTAAAACTTACATATCAAGAATGTTTATAAACCATTTTAAAAGGTGTCTTTTAGGTAAACTAAACACATTCTACTTCTCGTAACTTCTTAATGAATCATTAAAAATTTACCAAACAGCTCTTTAACTATCACCATCTACTACTACAAGGTACAACCATCCACATATGGTAATACCTCACCGATGTAAACACACCACCTCCTCGTAAGTTAGTACACACACTCATACACTTATTACTTTAAAAATTATTTTATCATATTATACGATAATTCTCATACTGAGTTACAAAGAATTTAATATTAAAAATAATTTTGAGTGTAATAAGTGTAGGAATAAACTCTTATGTAAACTGAAGGCTAGTCACATGTATAAACTCATAAGGAGAAATTAATAATGTCCCTTGTATATCGCTATAGTGTCGCTTCTAATGATACATATCATTTTTATTTCACCACCATACAAGACAACCATGATAGTTATTGATTAGAAATTTTATGTGGGAGACATTTTTTTTAACTTTATCTTTGATATTGACATGTATCTTAATCTTTTTTAACACACTTCATCACATGTTAAATAGATATTAGTAAACTTTCTTAATAATATAGTTCTTATAATACAATTTATTTCAATTTGTGCATATATCCATTAATAAAACTACTAAAAAATCACTCAATCCTACCCAACACCTTTTTGAAAATTTCCATCCAATTTTACTACTTTTGATAATACAACTTTAGATAATGCTAGAAGAATAAGATGCTATACATGTAGGCCTATAACTTTTCCTTATTTAAACCAATTTCATCATTTTATGCTTGTATCAATTTCAAATCCACTCATTTACCTCTTAATTTTTGTCCCACCCATTCAACAACATTCTTTTGTAGCTGGCAATCACAAGTACTATCATGGAACAACAACACACTAACATGGACAACAGTGAAGGTCAAGTTGACATGTTATCACCTTCCACCGCGACCACCGCCACCATCGCCGCCACTCGTAAAGGCTCAAAGAGACCCCAAGAGCAAAATATTGGCAATGAGAAGAAAATCCGGCATGAAAATAGAGGCAGCGGCTGTGGTGGCGGCGAACATCATCCAGCGTATCGCGGTGTAAGAATGAGAAGTTGGGGCAAATGGGTGTCGGAAATTCGCGAGCCTAGGAAAAAATCAAGAATATGGCTAGGAACATTCTCAACAGCTGAGATGGCGGCTCGAGCCCATGATGTAGCAGCAATAGCAATAAAAGGTCGTTCTGCCTTCCTAAACTTTCCGGACATGGTGCATCTACTTCCACAGCCAGCCACCACTTCACCTAAAGACATTCAAGAAGCCGCCGCCAAGGCTGCCGCCTCGTGTGGCGGCGATGGAGCCGAGCCACCTAGCCAGGAAACGCTTTCTCGCTCAAATTCATCAAACGTTTTATCATCGTCATCATCAGATAACACTCAAGATTCAGTGGCATCACAGCCCACAGAAGAAGAAGAAGATGATGATACATTCTTTCACTTGCCAGATCTTTCTTTCGATAACGATGATTCGTCGTATTATTCTTCTTCATGGCAGCTGGTGGATGAGCTTAATTCTGCGGGCTTTCTGCTTGAAGCTGATAAAGAACCATTTGTTTGGTAAATATGTCACCACAATGGTAAAAATGAATTCTGTAAAAACTGTAACCAGTTTATAAAACTAAATTGGTACACCATATAGTTAACTACTTGTAAAATATCAACAATAATTTAGTCCCAAAGGGACATTTGAAGTGTTGATTTGCTTTGCGTTTCTATACTAGAGTTTAATTGTTCAATCCTGCTAGTAATATATAAGTGACAAAGTAGATTAATTAGGAGCCTTTTGAAAAACTAGAAAATCATAGCAAAGCTATGACTTTGAGTGATTCTCAAGAATCGTTTGATTTTGTTTTGAAATAATTCTGACTTTATTTTATGAGTGGAACTGTTTTTGTTGACGATTAAATACGCGTATATCCAAAAGCAAATACATTTTTTTTCATCTTTTAAAGTTTTATAAGCAATCTAGCTTTATATTGCATAATATATATACAAATCACATATAGCTTAAATTGAGAAGTTAATTTATTACAGTCAGATTCACTTTTCTTAAAGAAGAATGTTATCAGTTTTTTAAATTGAATGTTTGATTTAGTCTTTTTAATATTAATATTTTAACAAATAATCTTGTTTCAAACAATAAGTTCTAATTATTTTATCCCAATAACGTTTAAGAAAAGGTCACCTCATAATAACGTAAAAGAAAAGCTCACCTCTAGATGGGCACTCTTATCACACCTACCAAACTACATTATAAATCCATTAATCAAATTTTACCACGTCACACTACACCACATTACACACACTCAAATTTGGTGGCGGCATCGTTGTCATACCATGTCACACTACACACACAAGCAACGATCATACATGGCAAGGTCACGACGAGTGTGTGCTGTGAAAAAGGAAAAATGTGGCGTGAAGTGAGGTTGGCAACAGTGGTGCTGCTCGACACTGGGCCTCGGCGTGGGCTCATGGCGCGTACGCCCCCACCCACCCTAACAAATGGGTAATAGTAAGCGGTTGAAATTTACATCCCACATAAACAATCGTAAATTAACGACCAAAATTAAATTGTTATGAAGTTAATGATGAAGCAAAATGGACACAAATTTATGGACCAAAACAAACTAGTCATAAAATCAAGTATGAGGCGGCTCAACATATTCTGAGCCTTAAAGGAACTTGAGTGCTTTTTATGAAATGAAAACAAAGATCCTTTTACTCATATATATAAAATTTATATATAAATATCTATCCTAAACAAAAACCAACGTGTGCCACTACATTACCTTCCCCGCCTACATATTTTTCTACAATAACAACGCTTTCTTTCATCTAAAAAAATTACAAGAATCACATAATAAACTTGCAATTGTCTCGTTAATTATCTACTTTTATTTCTCTCTAAATACATAAAGATTATTGAATTATCACATATATTATTAGCTTATTAGATTATAAATAGAATTTGTTTTTATAGGCCCTTTCATTTTGAGAGCTTAAACCGGTTGATTTAGTTGTTTTTACTGTAGAAACATTCTTGAACTAAAATAAAACTGGATGTGAAACGAGCTAGTCGCAAATACAATTACTAATTTTAGAAATGATGAACGTCACTCATTACTATATATTACTATATGATCATGAACGCCTTTAGATAGAGAGTTCCGTTAGTCCTTCAGATAGAGAGTTCCATTTATTGATGATTAGATATTTCTTTATAAAATTGACTAGTGAAATGATCAATATGGTGGAACCAAGATGATAGATGATTACATGTATGAAGCATAATAATTTATTATTGCACGAGTAAAAAAGAAAGAAGATAGATATAGAAATATCATAATGCAATAATGACTTATTGGCTATATATATGTTTAGCTCAGTTATGTATTATGTATTTTTAGTTGTTATTTATTAAAGATAAATCATCATTAGTTTTCAAAGTTATTCCTTTCCATGTAATTTCAGATATAAAAGATCTTCATCAATCATCATTCATTCAATATACAGAAAATAATATTTAAGAATTATTTCCCTTTTTCCCTTCTCTTCATTCTTTTATAGTTTTATAACCTTTTGTCATCACTACTATTTTTGTCTAATTTGCCTTTAAGTATATATAAAAACGTCACCAACTACTCACAAGAAGCCACTCATGAAAGTGGCAAAAAGAACATGACAAGATCTTAATGCTAATTTAAACTAAATTACCAACCCTTCTTTATTCTGTTCTAGTAAAACAAAAAAAAAACAATAAGCACAATTATTGTACGGGTTTTCATTAATAATAATTTTATATACAAATAATAATCATGCATTTGCATGACGTACATTATTGATATACAAATTATTAAATCAAATGATGCCCATTAATAAAAAAGCTGAGCTAAGTGAAAGTTAAAAGTTCTGGCGCCTAGAGATGGACCGGTTGACTACTAGGAAAGAGTTAGCGAAAAGAGGTATCAATGTCAATGATATCTTGTGCCCTCTTTGTTAATCGGTGGAGGAAACCTCTTGTCACTTGCTTACCGGCTGCTTGTTGCCGTGCGGTGTTTGGAGCTTCATAGAGAAATGGTGCAGATTGGATCCGGTCATCCTTTTTGATGTTCAAGATATTATATGCCTGGCTAATAAGGTCAACGGTCCTAAATGGAAGAAGACTATCCTTGGGGGTATTGCTATGACTACTTGTTGGGTGATTTGGAGGACCCGTAATAAAGTGGTCTTTGAAGATGTTCCTCCGAGGGTTTGTGATATGATAGCTTGTATAAAATCTTGGTCGTTTTTATGGTTACGTAGTCGCTCCAAGTTTAAAGATATTACTTGGAAGGATTGGAGTAGGTATCCTATGTATATGTTGTAATTTTGTTTGTCGTGGCGGGCCTCGGTTTTGAGGTCTTAGCCGTTTTTTAATGAAGTTTATATTTAAAAAAAAAAGTGAAAGTTAAAAGGATTGTGAGAAAGACGAATAGAACTGTTGAGCATATGTTTTCTTAGTTTCTAGCATACCTTTGTTTCCTTTTTACATTTTCATATCCATCTAATATAAAAGAAGGGTAACATACTTTCGGAATAGATTGGACAATAAAACGAGTAATGAGTTTCTTTTAACGAAAGTGACTATTAAACATATATTTACCCATTAATATTTGAACCCGAGTCTTTTAGGATAACTTTAAATGTCTTGTCTGTATATCACTATATTATTCTATAATTGCCAATAAAAATTAGTAAAACTCTTATTTAAGTTTCTCATGATAAAAATCTTTTAACTAGTCAAGTGCTAACTTATTTTCAATAATTAATCCATAACCATAGAACACCCTAATTGGTTACTTCCAATTACGTAAATGAATAGTTCAAACCACACTCAAAGAGATGACATTTTCCATTTTTATAGGAACTTCTGTACCAGAAACAATGGATAGAGTAAACTATGAAATGTACGTGGGTCAAGCTCGTTACAAGGTTAGTATTCAATCCAATAAGCAAAAAATTGTGAATTTGGAATCTCATGGTTTAATACTTTAGTGAGTCCTTATTAATACTATTATTTAAAAAGATTAAATCTTCATGGGCCAACGTCGGCAAATCTCACATCAATATCAATCGTAATCTTCATGTTTGTAAAATTCGTATTTTATAACTCGATAACTTTTAAGTAGATTCTTCATGTTTTTCTTCCATGGGAGTTGAAACAAGGGTTCGACTTTCGAGTCTCGCATTCCCCTCCCCCTCCCCCTCCCCCTCCTAGTGGTTTTGCATTTTGTGTTTTTTATCTTTTCTTTTTTCTTTCTAATTTCCTTGGTTTTTGTCTTTTATCATGTTCCCCTTATGCCGCCTATATTTCAAAGTTTTTTTAGCTTGTATTTTTTAGCTTTTTTTTTTCTGGATTTTTAAAATCTTCTTTTAGTTAATTTAAATCTCAAACATACCCTTGTAAGGTTTTTATTTTTATTTACGCTTCTATATAAATTTTATTTAACCTTTAAATGTAAATTTTAATCGGTTTCGTTTTTATCATACGTTTTGATAAATTCTAATCGAAGCACAAACGTTCAAACTATCAAAACTAACTCACAATTTAATTTGTTTCTATATAGGTTTTATTCTTATTATTTTATTCGTGACAACGTTTTTGTCTTTTTTATCCATGTCTCGACATAAATTTTATTCGAACCTAAAGATTACCGGTTTACTGCCACATAATCACACTGTTGCAATGTTGTATTATGGGTATTAGTAGAACCTAATTTCTATTTGATAATATAAAGCATATTCGTTCAATATCTTTTAATTTCTTGAGAAATAATATCTTCTCATTATCTCATATAACAAGTTTTTGTGTTATTCTAAAAACTAATTTTTGTTAAAAGTAACATGAATTTCTTTTTTACTTAACGGAATTCGTTTACATCTTAGCCTTGGCAAGTTAAAAACAAGTGTATATACTTCATCAAGAATTGTAAGGTATAAATCTCAAAGTTTTAATATGTAATGATAAAGAATTACGTACGTACATTCCCTACATGATTTAAATCCGTCAAGAGGGAATTAGTGCCCTAACCCATCAATCAAATAACTTCTTAATTAACGCTGCGTTTATATGTGACGTAAAAAATCAAAGATCTTGAAAATAACACTTGAATAACATCGATCTTCTTGCAATATATAATCATAAAGGACTCTTGACATACAATAACATCGATCATGATCATAACATTCTGATAACAATATTTTCGTTTGTTACTAGGTTTCGCATGCCTGCATATAATTAGAACGTACTATATATTAATAATCTTGTAATAATAATAATAATAATAATCATCTTGTAGTAGGTTGTACGTTAATTGAGGCTACGTAAAAGAATGCCTTCAAAAGTGATCCCGGGGCCAAAAGCCAAAGCAAGCCCCCACTCTTCAGCATTGTCTTTGTTCATCAACTCATCCCTCATGTACTCCATCACATAAAATATAGTGTTACTACTCACATTCCCAAAGTCCATCAAAGCCCTCCTGCTACAATCCAGCTTCTCCCCTTTCAGCTTTAACCTACTCTCCAACCGGTTCAGTATCGCCGGACCCCCCGGGTGCACCGCCCAAAACAGCTCGTTAAAGTCCTCCAACTCACCTCCACCTTTCTCCATCAACTTCTTGCAAAACCCCTCTATGTTATCATCAATCTTTTGAGGCAAGTCCCGCCCCAGTTTGAAGTTTATCCCCTCTTCGGTCAGCCGCCCGTCGATCACATTATGAGTCCCCGGGAGGAACTGCTGCACTGCGTAGCTCAGTTCCATGAACGGGGACTCAACATCTGTTATTGGGTCAGCCCCAATAACAGCTGCCGCAGCTCCGTCCCCGAACAAAGCTGCACCCACTAGGTCATAGGGGCGGGACTTGTTCGGCGGGCGGAACC
>BJCN01313773.1:0-10182 GCA_018326445.1 Flaveria brownii
AAGTGATGGGTGATGGTTGTTCTGTTGGCAGATTCCCACAAGTCCAAGAAGAAATACGGGTGAAGAAAAGCTAAGTGTTTACTATCCGCATTTGTCTATGCGGATAACCAAGGAACAAATGTTGACAAGTGTTTGTTCTTCCGCATTACAAATACGGGCAGTTAGAAAAAAAGTTGCAAAGTATTTGGTCATCCGTATTTGTCAATGCGGATCCACTAAGGAAATGCTGATAAGTGTTTGCTCATCCGCATTGACCAATGCTGATGACCAAACACTTAATGCTGAAGAAGAAACAAGAAATGCTGATGAAGCCAAGGCATCCGCATTAGTTAATGCGGATGTTCAACAACTAATGCGGTTGAAGACTTTTGTACTTAGACTAGTATTCTGTATAGCTGTCAGGGTAGTTTAGTCTTTTTGTACAGGCTTAATGTCAGACTATAAATAGAATAGAATATCCATCATGTGTAAGTTTTTTCATTCGTAAAGATACCTAGTACTCAAGTTACGAGGTTCTGAGGTTGTCTTTTCACTGTTCTTGAAAACCCTAGAACCCATTGTAACTTGTTTGTTCACCAATTAATATACAAGCATTTATGAGTATCTTTACAGCATTAAATATTCTTTGATTTAGTATTTTCGCTACTTAATCACTGACTCAATCATCATAGTCGATCCTTGTTGACATGACATCACATTAAATGTTCTTTGATTTAGTATTTCCGCTACTTAATCACTGACTCAAGCATTTATGAGTATCTTTACAACATTAACTTGTGAAAGTGTATACAAGATGTGCATCTGTATACAAGATGTGCATCTTCTCCTCTACATTAAGATGATATTTATACTACAAAGATCAATCATTTTGGTAGACAAGTAAAACTATTTGGTAGATAAGTAGCATAGTAAACTTATCTACAAGTTTGACAAAGAGTTCAGCCACTTACTATGATAATAATTCATAATAAAAAGAAATTTCTTTGGCTCTTTTAAATTTAGCGAGCCTAAAGCTATTTGTAGGTACCTTGTAGCGTGATTAGTGTCTATCCAAATATCATCAACTTGTCACACAACATAACCAAGTTGGAGGTAATACTTTAGAAAGTAAAAACAAAGCAAGTAGCATAAATGGCACACCACCGTCGGTTATCACCAACACCGAAAAACTCATATTATAAAAAATAAAATACAAGAAAAAATGAAACCGAACGAAAAACAGATGTAAAAACGTTGAACCATGCAGGGGAAACGTAAAACATATTAAATAATAAGTAAGTCGATCTAGATTAGCGCATTGAACCACAAACCCATGCTCCAACGTGTTAACTTGCAAAATTTAAACTGAAATGTAAAATGAAAATTTTATAAAATGTGAAAAGTATAGGGGCCAATTAAAGTTGAAAGTAAAAAAAATATTGATGCTAAATTGTAATGAATGTAAAAGTATTTGGTTAGAATAAAAAATTAAAGATTAAGAAAAAACAAAAAAAATGGATACAACCCAGTAAAGCACATGTACATTTCATGTTGCATGCAAAAGTTGGATATAAAACATAAGATACAAACGATAATGTACAACTAAGTTGGTAATTATTATTATATAAAATATATAATATTAAAATATTTTTTCTCAAAATCATCACCCTATGCAAACCACCATTATCTATCACCTGTTATGTTAGGATTGGTATGTTTATTGTTTAATTATATATTTTTTTTTGAGTAACAGAATACTAACAATTTAAAACATGTTAAAACCATCCATTTGAAAAAAAAGGAACAAAAGAAAACAACCATACGAGGTTTAGATCTGTAACTTTTAAAATGAAGTTGTAGCCAAATATTTTTAGAAAGAGGATGAAGGATTGAGCTCCCTCTAATGGTATCCACACCAAGCCAATGTAGCTCAAGAAAGTGCTAGCATTTAAACCCATTTAGGTTAAGATGGTATGAAGTAGAATGGCCCATGAGCTTTTGTTTAAATGCTACTAAAACTTCATCTATTTAAAAGTAGAAGAAAACCAAGAATACACCAAAAACACCAACCAAAAACTTAATACTTGAAGTGGTAAGTGCGTTGTTCTTGTACTTAGATGTCCTCACTTCTCTACTTGTTCTTCCCATTATGAATGTTCAATCAACTGAAATGCCCGTAATCTTCTAATCATTTGATTTTAAATGATTTGTAACTACAGTAATAACTAATGATAACTCATCGGCACTTCGTGATGGTCGATGTAAAAAGCTTATAACCAAAGGATAAAACGTTTAAAACGGCGTTTCTACATTCGTGTGTCTCAAAACCTAAATAAGCATTAACATAAAGTCACTTGGGATAAGATAAAAAATGGGTAAACAAAAATTATTACTTCATCCGTTATAAATAAAAAATAAAAACAAAAGAGCCTAAAAGTAAATAAAAATCAAAATCAAAATCAAACATAAGGAAGGAGGCGAGACTCAAACTCAAGTCAACTTCACCCCACATGATAATTCTATTAAGGTTTCATGAGTTATAAAGTATGTACACTTTATACGAAAGTTAAATACAAAAAGAATTAAAACAAAACATAAATGTAATAAAAACATATAGGAAAAACAATCGTTAAAAATAAAACTTACTTGTATACAAATGATATAAGATTATCTACGAAAATACATGATTTTTAAAAATAAATATAAGAAAACATATACCACAAGCTAGGCAACTCACTTGTTATTCAATGTTAAAAGTTAGTTAGTCAAGTAGAAAATAAATAAAAATTGGTTACTTTAGAAATCGTGTTTCTTTTTGCAATTAAAATTTAGAGATATAGTGATAGTAAAAGAAAGAAAAAAAGAAATAGAAGTTGAAAATAGAAATCTCGTAACTCTTATATAAAAAACACAGAATTTTTCTTTAACTTCGCTTCTCTGCTAAAATGAAAATACAACCCAATTGGGATCACATTAACTACATTCACTTGAATAAACAATTTTTTTTTTGGAAGGCACTTGAATAAACAATTAAATGATGTTAATGTGCATATCTACTTTTACATACCTAGTCCATCATTGCAAATTCATTAATGATTTTTCTCTATTTTAATGAATTACTTCATCTCTGCCTTTGAATGTTAAGCTTCATCATAATTTGTTTCTAATGCAAGATCGGCCACTACACCTTCCATCACCTTATGGTGACCAAAAAGCAACCACCACCGACTCGCATTCAATGACTGAATCTCTAACGCCACTCATCTTTTTCACGATTGAATCGTTGCTAATTTAGGGTTGTACCACATGCTTAGTTGCATGCGTATGAAAAGTGAAAGTGGTCTCTTTGCAAATTATCAAAGTTTGGTGGTAAATTTATAAAACCTTATAATTTCACTCTAATCACCGACCATGGTGAATTATTAAATGAATAATTATTAGAAATAAATGTAATTATTAAACTAAAATAGATTAAATAGATGAACCCACCTAGGTAAGATTATGGGTATTCATCGAATCTATTCGAGTTTGACTTAATTGAATCAAATGAGTCGAATATTCAAATTTTCAAACAACATTCGAATTTGAATCAAATTTATAGAAGATAAGTTGCGTTTGAGTCTAATCGAATTTAAAATTATCAAACATGACTCGATTTTGATTTATACTTTGAAAAAAAAAATCGTTCAATTCCTATTAAGTCAAAGAAGTGATTAATCGTATAATATATTTAAATTTATTTCAAAAAAATAAATTTTAAACTATTAAAATAAAAAAGCTATTAAGTGCCAACCAAGACAAAATGTATGAATTATGATTTATAACTATATATTTTTGAATTTGTGCATTTAAAATTCGAATTTTGAATCGAATAGAAAACTCACAAATTTAAAATTCGATTCGAGGTAATCAGACTTCGAGCCGATTCGAATTAAAAATTCAAATCGTTAATTTTTGACTAAAATCAAATCAAATTTCAAGTTTTTCAAATCCAATTTGAATTTTAAACACCCTTAAGTAAGGTTGGTTGACCTGCAATCATCTTTTTGTTCGTTTTTAATTTTCTTTGTATATGATGTAATAAAGAATGCATGTATGACTACAAAATGAACTTGATTATATTAGTGTCAATGATGTTTTCGCTCAAACGTGTCAAGAGTAGAATGATTTTGGAAGCCTGGTTACAAAGCTTTGGTAAACTTATGTTGAAATTGTTTCTAACCAAATCATATTTCTTAAGGGTATAGTTGATATCAAAACTGTTAAAATATATGAATCATTTCATTTCAATTCAATTCAAACACATGATTGAATAAACAGTTTATAATTTGGTTCATTTTGTTGTATTTGTTTTTTTAGTTTTGGGCTGGAGTTGCTATTGGATTAAAGAAATATTGGGCTGAAGTTGTGTAGATGGCTGGATCTTATTATCGTTCATAAGAATACATTTGCCACTTTGTATATATAGAGAGTTTCAAGAGTGAAACCCCAGCCACTTTCATTCAGTTTCATATCGAAGTTTCAGTGGCTCTCCTTCACATTGTCATCTTCATTTGATTATCATCATGATGAAGATGTTGATTTTGTTTTGTTCATCCAGTACACACGTTTATTATCTGACCCATCTGTTCATGTGCTTCAATCACTTATGTCTTGGGTTTTATTATAATCAACAATTGTAGTGTGTTCGCTGAATAGATGTTTTGTTCTTCGTTGTGATCGTTTCTGGGAAAAAACTCTTGTGGTTCAGGATTATATAGTTAATTTGAGTTTTTTTACAAAAACACTAGTGAAAATTTACTTTAAAGCGAAACATATCCCGTCACGGTACACAACTGTATAACACATATTAAAACAATATGTTGGATTCGGGTATCCGATTGTGGCAAATCATGAAGCATGTGAGGGAACATGGGTTTGTTTTTTGAGTCCACATTGTGGGTCATAAGTCTAAGCTGTCGTTATTTGATTTTAAAATTCTTGAGCAATCTCACAAACAAGATTGAACAATATAAAACTATGATGTGCTCATACTCATTAATATGTTGCATCATGTCGACACCTTGTTAATTTTCTAGAAGTAACTTCTTCATCATGTACGTTTATAGTCAAAATTTTATTAATAAAATCAAATATATGTTTGAGTGACATAAAATAGAGAAAATCTTGATAGAAAAGGTGTACTCCAACATATACATTTGAATGACTGGAATACCATGATAAGAACTAATAACTATTAATTAGATATGAAAAAAGGTGTTTGAGATTGTTTTTATAAAATCATTTATCAAATTTGTTGTGTTATGATAAACTAACAAGTAGGTTTTAAGACAATATATAGTAAAAAAGATAGGTCTTTTGAAAATTGTCATTTATTTTTTTATTTTTCATCTTTATTAAATACAAATGATTATTTCTAGACTTCTTAACCAGCGTGTGGCACCCCTTCATAAATCTCTAGGAGACAATGCAGCTCATTATTGGTTTATCCAGCAACTAGGCGTGAGGTTGAACTACTTACTATCTATGTCCAACGTCATGTTATGCTCAAACTCTAGAATGGGGTGAGGATTGAACTTGTGTCTCATTTGGAGATCCGAATGTGATACCACCAAGCCACATTGCAGTTGTTTCATCTTCCTTAAATAGATTAATAAACTAACTATTAAACAAAATTAAGTTTGGATTGAGTGACTGAGACGTGTAAAACAAAATGAAGGCACCCAAATTTGAGCCCTTTTGCGCACATCTTTTCTTATGATTTCGTTGTTCGTTGTTTGGTTGATCTTCGCCTTGTTAAGTAACATCCCACGTCTTGAAGCAACTAGAAAACAATAGGGTCTTTCTCTTAAAAGTGGCACAATCTCAAATTGATATATTTTAACATTTATAAGTAGACAAAAAGAAGAGCACGATCATGCATAGGACAAGCATAGTCATGTCAATTCTAGAAAAAAAAAAGAAAAAGAAAAAGAAAAAGCACATTCATGCATAGCGCCTAGCAAATTGTCAAGTTTTTGGTTAGATTTTGTTTGGCACGGTAATGCATTTTGAAGCATAGTCGTGCTTCACGCTTTTGTTTCGATTTTATTATTATTTTTCCCTTAAATAGATTAAATCACTAACTATTAAAGCTTGAGTGGTTTGAGATGTGTAACACATAATCAAGACACCTGAGTTCGATTATTTTATTTTATTTTATTTTATTTTATTTTATTTTATTTTATTTTATATTATTTTATTTTATTTTATTTTTCTACCTCTAAGTTTGATGTTGGAACTCTCCAGCGAGCGTAATTTGTTTTTAGATTGATTTGTGTTTATTTTATCATTATATTTAACTATCTTTAGTCAACACGTGTATTACACGAGTTGAATAAATAAAATATTAATATAATAAAATTTATTAATTATAAAAGTTATATTCGAAGATATAATATGACTGAAATTACGCATAAATAAAGACTAAAAGTAATAAAACAAGGATATCAACCTTTTAAAAATTTATTTTTAAATTTGTCTCCAAAACAAAAAAAAATTACTTTAATACAAACCATATAGAAATGTCATTTTTACAAGCTTCTTTATTATAACTCTCAAATTTAATTATTTTAAGCTATAAATATTTAGTTTGTAATAATACCAATTTTTAAATATTTCGTATTTTTAAAAAAGTTTGATGCTTTAGAAAAATTTATTATTTTATAAAAATTTATTTATTTAGAAATGGCATTGATAAAAATATATCTTTCTTAAATTATTAAATCTAAAAAAGTGTTAAATAATATTAATATTAATTAAGGTGATTATTTAATAAGAGAGAGACGAATTTTTAGTGAGAAAGATTATGATGCTGACACGTGTCATCACATGTTATTTTTTTATTAAAGTAGTAAAATAAGATAAGATAGATAAGATAGGATAGATAAGTAGGGTTATAATAAAAATAATGTTAATCTAAAAAGTCTATGATTGTGGACTTAACATGTGTCCTTCTATTATTTAAAACGAATAACATTTTGATCATTTTGTCAAATATGTCAACTAATTGTGTTTTATACGTTTATTGTGTCAAATGCCCCTCTAACAATTTTGTCACTATAATTTAATCTCAATCATTGATTAAAGAGATGGATTGTTAAGATTACTTATTACATTTTTTAGTTTTTAAAGCTTTTTTATTTGAACCTTTCCCATTATTAATTTTAATATATTTTTTTCTATAAGACTTTAAATATAATACTTTATTAAATAATAAATATATTGTTATAATGTGCTGAATTTTTACTATATTTCACTATAAATTTTATTCAAAATAGAGAGAGAGCAAATACAATTTATTTGTACTTTTTTATTCACTTTAAATTTTCACTCTATAACTTTTAATATATAATATTTCATAAAATAATTCAAATATACCGTCGCAGCGTGTTTATCGTTATCGATGTTTCGTTGTAAATTCTATTGAACAACGAGTTGAAAACACCGTGTTTAAAATATGAGTTTTTGTAGTTTCAAATATGTCGTTGCAGCGTGTTTATATGTTACGACAAAATTTTAATCTAATCACATCATACAAGTCATCAAAACTAACTAATGATTTTGTGTTTTTATACAAAGTGGCTCCGTTTACTTCTCTTATATTTATAAATTTCTGTGAATGGACCATTACAAAGTTTTTATTTTTATATATATGTTTCCATAATTATTTTAAAAAGGGCGTAACTCGCAGGTTTAAATCTGCTAGTCTAAATTAATTTTCTTGGTTACATATAGTAGTCAATTTTAGGCATTTATTTCATAAAACAAAAAATAACTTTAACAAAGAGGGTCTATATTCTAGGTCCAATACAATAAGCTTAGGCTCATTTACAGTCTGCCCACTAAACTTTTATTTAGGGTATTTAAAAATATCCGAAAATCTGAAATTCGGATATTCGAACTTCGGACGTCCGAAAATTCGGACATCCGAACTTCGGACATCCGAAAATTCGGATATCCGAACTTCCGAAAATTCGGATATCCGAACTTCGGATATCCGAAATTTCGGATTCGGATTGATAGTGATTTTCAGAATTTTCGGATATTTCGAATATCCGAAATATCCGAAATATTTTTCTAAAAATTTAAAATTACTAAATATTAATTAAATATTTCGGATATTGTTAGATATTTAGGACATTGTAATAAAAAATTTCGGATATCCGATAAAAACTTCAATAAAAATTATTATATTTTTATAAAATTTATTAAATAATACAAATATTCTTTGAATTCGGATATCCGAACGGATATCTGAATCCGAATCCGAAATTTCGGATACCCGAATTTCGGATATCCGAAATTTCGGATTCGGATTAGGATAGTGAAATTCACTATCCGAAATTTTCGGATATCCGAATTTGAACACCCTACTTTTACTCATCCGTGAAGGTCAACATACATTAAAAAAAATGTGTCGTCATCTACACAATGCTCTGCACCACCCTCTAATGGGATTCATGGGAATCCCTCATCATACGCTATTTAATTACTCATGGCTAGTATTGGTACATATGTTCATGATGCATGTAGATTTTGCATTTCATAAATTGTCATTTGGCAAAATTTTAAATTGTGTAGAGTTTACTTTCAATTAAATTGTTTTGTAGGTGTGAGTTCAATAATAGTATAAGACAATTTATTTCACAAGAATGGAGAATGCATTTTTTATGAAAACACAAATTCTGATTTTATGCTTTTTAACGAACTAAATACTTTCCTTTTATAGGTAGAGAAACATCACCCTAAGTAAGTTTAAAAAAACATAAGTAGTCATGAAAAAAACATGTTAGTTTTTGGATATAAATTTCGAGAGTTATTCACTTACATGAGCAGTACCCTCAGGGATAACATATTCAGGATAAGATACTACTAAAGTTTGACATTATAGTTCATGCACACTTGCTACCAGTGGTGGAGCTTGAACATTCCCATATAGGGGACGGGGGCGAAATTAATTTTTTTAGAGGGGACGAACTTGATATATATATAAAAGTTTACACTACCGGGCCAAAAATTTACATTACGGGCCAAAAATTTACATTACGGGACTAAAATTTAACACTATCGACGAAAAAAAGAAGGGTGCGGCGGCCCTCCACGGTCTTCACTATCCTCCGCCCATGCTTGCTACTGATACCCACTTGTCACTATTTTCTGTTGCTAATCATGACTAATTTTTATGTAACTTTTCATCAATTATGCAAATCACAAGTAATTTTTAATGACTTTTCAACAAGGTAAAATAAAACTTTCAAGCGAAGGACCCTGTTCCTTCAACCTTGAATAGTATTTCCCTCGGACCAATTTCAGAGGCACAATTCTCCCTTGGAACCCCATGGTCTTGGGGCTTCCCCTTCGAATTTATGAGGCTCCCAAGTGTCAAAATTCATAATAGTCTCAAACAAACACGCCTTACACTTTTAAACTTGGATTAATGTTAATTGCGATTTCTTTTTTGGTCTTAAGTCAATTCCATTTAATTAAAATGACTCAATGACACAAAAGTACCAAGATTACAAAACGGATATAGGGTGTTAAATTTACCCTCAAATTATCAACAACACTTCAACCCCTTAGACCTTCTAACGAGTTGTTGCTTTTATAGGTTCATTCTAGTTCGAGAAAACGAGATTACGAGAACCACATAAACACCACCAAAACAACTTTGAATCAGAAGGGTCTCCTCTACTTTGACATTCAAGTGCTGATAGCAAACCTTTGAAAGAGTCACTTACAAGCAAATAAACAAGAAATAATCAAATCAACTAATTTTAAAACCATCATATAAAATCAATGAAAACAATCTTAAAACCAATGTTTTCAGAACCAGATCGGACGTCAAACCAGACGCTTTACAGGTCCGGTGGTTGAATCGGATTTAAGAACGGATGATATCATAATTAAACAAACAAACCCAACGTATCTTACTCAAAAGCATGGTCTGAGAGGAGTAGGTGATAACGAGTCTTTACTCTATCTAGAGAGATAGAGAGACCGCTTTCAAAGAGACACCCCCCGACTTGAGGACCATAGCAAGCAAATTATATATCATACAGCACATAGATATATATCATATAAAGGGGATGATATCTGTAAAACCGTGAAATCTCCCAAGAAATAATCAAACCACGATCTCAATCATGTGAATGCGGAATGTAA
>BJCN01313811.1:0-13623 GCA_018326445.1 Flaveria brownii
GTTCAATTTTTTTGTATTTAAACTCTTCATGCTTGTTTGTTTTTCAAGAGAGTGTTAGTTTCTATTCAAGCTTTCTTTCAATTTCCTTGTAATTGTAAGTTCATCATTCAAGAGAATACACCAGAAAATTGTTCCATTCAGCCTCTCTTTTGTGATTAACACCTCTGATTGCCAACAACATTTACCTAACCAGTTAACCAACTAAACAAACCTGTTTGCCCATTTATATACTTGGAAATAATATTACTTATTTAAATATATAATTTTCTAGTTATTTCAATTACATTATGTTATCCTAATTCAAATTTCCCTTTGTTATATCCACGTTCTTGATTGGGTGTATATGTAATAAATATAAAAAGAGAAGATTTCATATGCTTGTGATAGTTCTAATACACAGACATACTAATCGTAAAAGGACCTTAGTCACAACGTCAAGTCCGAGGAGAAAGATCTTAGAGGTCTAAATGTTGTACTAATCTAAAAGTGGTGGAGTAGATTTTAAAATTGAAAAATGATTCCGTATGGCATGATGGCATTAGTGCAATCCTTGGCTTGTCTAACCTAGGGGTCACAACTTAAAATCAAAAATTTATAGGAAATCCATTTCGGGTTTTTAGTTAAATGTTTCTAACATAGTTAAAGTCTGCGTTGAATTGAGCATCAATATTACTAAAACTTTCAAAAGAGTGGTCGTGTTGGGAAATAAGATTGTAGTTTGTAAGGATATTTGGTTTGGTCTCACTCCTTACAGATTCTATTTCTCTTGTTATCCTCATTGGAATGACAAAAAAATTATCTTTCAAAGGATTGGGTGTTGAAATGCAGATGTCAAATATCTCTTGTGTGGCGGCGGAACTGCAACAACCACTCCTGCTGCATTGTTAGAACTTACTTTAGTTAACAGATATATCTCATCCAAACTTATGAGTTTATAGAACTCTTAAGGCACTTGAAATTGGATTGGGGATGATTATGGGTGGTTCTTTATCAAATCCATGTGGTGTTTGAAGACCAAGGGAAGTGATATCTAAAAAAAGAAGTCTGATTTCATAGGCCTAAGGGGTAACAATCAAAGTTATTTGTTTAATTTTGTCATCCGGTAATCTTTAAACCAGGGGAGTCGATGTATAATCAATTGTGGGCTTTTTATCCAAAACAGGTGGGGAGTCTTTAGATTATAATTTTCTAACTAGTCTAAGCATGAGGCAAGTTTGGTCAAAAAATGAACTCTTAGAATGGATCTAAAAACTTTAGGAAATTTCTCAAGTGATAAATGTTGTGGATGTGAGAATTAGTGCACTGGTTAATTTCTGTTTTAGGGTTTTAAAGGCTTCTTCTTGCTTAGTTACTTATACGTACTTAAACTTCTTTTGGGTCAAGGCTGTTAATGAGATGTCAATTGGAGAGAAGTCTTACTACAAGAAATTGTGTTTTTTGCGGCGATAAGGATCATCGCAAAAACCCTATATATCGTCGCAATAGATTTATTGCCATGAAATGTTCGTCGTTATTCATTCGCCATAATAAAGTGGTCGCAAAAAATTATTTGCGACGATTTGTTTTGTGGGGTCCACCTGATTTAAAAAAAAGGAAATTCGGAAGACAAATTTTTTTGCGACGAAATGTTAACTCTTTGTCGCCGCAAATATTTTGGTCAGTATTTTATTTGCGACGAAATATCGCCGCAACAATTGTGGTCAAAATTGTTTTTTGCGGCGATATATCGCCGCAAAAAATATCTTTTTTTAATATTTTGTTGCATTTGCAGCAATTCACCCAGATATTCCTGGATACCAAACCTGCTGTTCAAAATCACTAATACCATCACAAGTATCAAACCGTTCGCAAATACAAAGCATAGCATATAAACCAAATATTGTCTAAATTTAACAAGTTAACAAGTCATACAAACAAATGTTCCGAAATGTTTAAAACTATTCATAACAAACATCAAACTGAACATTCTATGACGACCCACCTTCATCATCTTCTTCATCTTCATTACTTTGTTGAGAATGATCACTTCTCTTCAAGGCGTTCTAGACTTGGATTTGGATGTGACTTTGCATTTGTGAGATCATATTAGACTACCATTGTTCTTGCTCACTTGCCAGTCTAGCTGCTATCATCTCCTCAACCTCAGATTGTGAGAACATTCGCTGATCCGTTTTATGAGGTGGAGGTGGGGGTTGTGAAGGCACGCTCGGTATTGGATCGATGCCACGTTCCTACCCGGGTCGCTCCCCCCAAGACTTGTCGCATGATCTGCTTCTCTGATATTTCAGGGTGTTGTAGTTGAAGCGCGACCATTTACTCCTTTATAGTTTACAATAAAATAAACAATGTTATATATATGAGGATGTTATATATTACTTTATTTTTATAAAATTGTAATATGTGTACATTATTTACATAGTATGCAGTGGGTTCAGGTTGATAGAAATTACCGCTTGAATCGGTATAAAAGCGGCGGTATGCTAATATGGCACTCCCAGGTTCATCAGAACCCTCTTCCCGCTGCAAACACATTAGATAGTTATATAATCATATAAAAGTAACTTACAAACACATAAAACAAATTATAAACACATTAGTTAAAACAATTTATAAACATATAACGACACTGGGCTAGAGATGTCCGGCCGCTATGTCCCTTGATCGTCTGCTTCCCTTTGTTGGACTTGTTGGTTGCAGACCTAGCCTTGACTGCAGGAGAAGTGTAGTAATCCACATAGCGTTTTCACTCAGATTCTTGCATGTCAGGTGACACAACATCGGAAATATCAACCCTGTCCTCCCCACATATTTTGCTAAAATACTTTTGCTTGAACCGGTATTTGTGATCTTTATACCGGTTTGCAGCATATCTCTCAATGCATGCCCTGAGGCCTTCGTGTGGAGTCATATCAAAATACATCTGCAAATTATGAAAACAAATAGCTTAGTGTATATATATTTAATCACTGAATTTAATTGACAAAAACTTAACCTGTAAGTCAGGCCAGATAGTCACCTTCATCTCGATTTAACATACATACACACATACACATATACATCCATACACAAATACACATATACATCCAAACACAAATACACATATACATCCATACACATACACAATATACATCCATTTTTATCTCAATTTAACATCCATTTTAATCTTAATTTAACATACATACACATATATATCCATACACAAAGACACATATACATCCATACACATACACATATACATTCATTTTAATCTTAATTTAACATCCATTTTAATCTCAATTTAACATCCATTTTAATCTCAATTTAACATACATACACACATACACATATATATCCATACACATATATATCCATACACAAATACACATATACATCCATACACATACACACATACATCAATTTTAATCTCAATTTAACATCCATTTTAATCTCAATTATACATACATACACACATACATATATACATCCATACACAAATACACATATACATCCATACAAAAATACACATATACATCCATACACAAATACCCATATACATCCATACATATATACATCCATTCTAATACACATACATCCATACATATATACATCCATTCTAATCTCAATTTAACATACATACACAAATACACATATACATCCATTTTAATCTCAATTTAACATACATACACTAGAGGTGGCCAAAACAACAATTCGGGAACCGGTTTGGCCGGAAAACCCGAAACCGGTTTGATGCCCAAACCGGTTTGGCCCAAATTGGTTCGAAACCGACCCGAACCACCGGTTCCCCCCCAGGTTTCCATTTTCCAAATTAAAACCGGTTTTTGAACCGAACCGGTTCCAAACCGGTTACAACCCGGTTTTCAAACCGGTACCAAACCGGTTTTCAACCCGACTTTTCAAACCGGTTTTAAACCCGGTTTTCAACCCGGTTACCGTTGGGTAACGGCCATGTAGCCGTTTCTTCCATTTTTTGACCCTTTTTTTGATGTTTTTTACCATTATACCCTCGCTAGGTTAGTATATATATGTATTTGATGTTTTGGTTGAATCACAACAACTTATAACACTCTCTACTTTCAAAAATCTCAAAAACACTCTCATAAATACTTTCGTTTTAAACGCTCTCATAAAAAATCTCTCAAATTGCTTCATCAAGTGCTCAATCATCCGTTGGTTGTGAAGCATCTTCAAGTAACGTGGTGGTAGCAATCCTTCCTACGAATAGGAACCCCGAAATATGGTGCAATTATTATTTATGTCAAATGGCTAGCGGTCCAAACAAGGCTCGTTGCAAATTTTGTCATAAGTTTTTCAAAAAAAATACGAACACAACGTTGAAAAACCATATTTCAAATAAATATTGTAAATCGTTAAAGGTGAACCTTCTCAAGATCAAGCTTCGATGACAAACGAAGGAAATATTTGGGCTTATAATGTTGATGCGGTTCGGGAGCAAATGGCGCATTTTGTAATTCAAGAAAGCTTGCCATTCAAACATTTCGACAACGAACGTTTGACTCAACTTATTTAACGAACTCTCCAACCGCATTACAATAATGTAAGTCATGCTACTCTTCGAAGAGATTGTTTAAAAATGTGGAAAAAAGCTAAAAATGAATTAATATCTTGTTTTAAAAATTTACAAACCGGTGTTAACTTAACTAGTGATGTTTGGTTGACACCTCACGGTTCACCGGACTCGTACATTTGTGTCACCGCCCATTGGGTTGAACCCGATTCGTGGCAAATGATGAAACGTACGATTGCGTTTGAATTGTTTGATTATCCTCACACCGGCCAAAACATTTTTTTATCTTATTGATAAAGTTATTCAAACGTATAAATTAGAAAATAAAATATTTTCTATATCTTTTAATAATGCGTCAAATAACACTCTTGCGATAGATCATTTGAAATTAAAATATAAACCAACGTGTGAGGGTGTGTTTTTTCATAGTCGATGTGTTGCGCACATCATAAACTTAGCCGTTCAAGACGGTTTAAAAACGATTGAAACTGTTAAAGATTGTTTTAAAAGAATGTTACGTGATATTTTTAGCAATAACCAAAGATATACTAAATATCGCAAGTTTTGTAAAGACGCAAATACTAAATGTTTAGGCCCGAATTGGGACGTACCAGCACGATGGAATTCCACTTGTAACATGTTTGAAAAGGCTATTGAACAAAAAAAAAGTTTAATAGTCTTTCATAATAGTTTGGTAAGTCGGGGAAAGGCAAATTCTTACCATCCATCGGGTTGGGTCATTATCAAAGAAGTAACAAAAATGCTTCAAATTTTTAAAAACGCAACTACGTGTCTTTCTGGAGTTTACTACCCAACGAGTCCGTTAGTACTTCACCAAATTTATTTAATGACTTCAAAATTAAATGAAATGTCGTGTAGGGGTAGACCTTATACCGATATGATACCCCCAATGAAAGAAAAACTTATAAAGTATTTTAAAGAAATGTCTCCCGTTATTACATGTGTCGCTGCTTTAAACCCTTGTTTAAATTTATCGTGGGTTGAAACTTTACTTGATAAAATTACTTTTAATTTGGATTTAGAAGTTCGTAACCCAATGTATAGTCAAACTTTAAAAGCTACTTTTAACAAACATTTAGAACAAATGTATGATGTTTATTTATTAAAATACAGGGAAACATCACAAATCCATGACGCTTTAAGGCATGCGGCAAATGCCGAAAGTTTGAATGATCCAATGTTTGATTTATATAATACTTTAAGGGATGAATGTAATAAACGTCAATGTGGTAACACTCCGAGTAGTGAACTCGGGAGGTATGGTCTTACAAACTTTTTATCGACCATGACTCCACAAGATTTTAAAAATTTTGACTTGTTGGCTTGATGAAAAGGTAAGGAAGATTAATTTCCCATCCTATCTACCATGGCCCAAGATTTTCTAACCGTCCAAGCTTCCACGGTAGCTTCGGAATCTGCTTTTTTTGTTAGTGGCAGGGTTATATCAATAAGACGTACTCGACTCACTCCACAAGCGGTTGAAATGTCAATTTGCTTGAAAGATTATTTGGATGTCGCGAAAAGAGTACAAGACAAACACTCACGTGAAGGAGAACTGGAATACGAAGAAGAATTAAATGAGAACGAGGTAGAGAGCGGGTTGACACCAGGAATGACTGATGATGAAACGACATATGATGACTACCTTCGTAACAGTTCCGGTTCTGGTAGCGAGGAATAAACGTACAAGTATAATACTGACGAACGAAGAAACGACTATGCTAAATGTTTAGTTTTAAAATTGTATATTTTTTATAAATTTTATAAATGTACAATTTTATAAGTTTTATAAATGTTTAGTTTTTAAATTTTATAAATGTTTTATATACTTTGTTTGTGTTTAAAATTGTATATATATGTTTATAAATGTTTTAAATTGTTTAAATGTTTTAATTTGTTTAAATGTTTATATATGTTTATAAATGTTATAAATTGTTTAAATTATATAAATTGTTTTATGTTTTAAATTTTTTAAATAAAAGTTTAAAATTTTCTTTGAATAAAAAAAATCCAAATTTTCCAAAAAAAAACGGTTTGGGCCGAACCGGTTTGGGCCCGAACCGGTTTCCAAACCAACCTAAACCGGTTTGATAGGGTTGGGGTTTTATGGTTTGGAACCGGTTCCAACCCGAACCGGTTTGGACCCAAACTGGTTTTGACCAACTTTGACCAAACCGGTTTCGGTTTGGAACCCGAACCGGTTTAGGCCAAAAACCCGGTTTGTACACCACTACCCAGGAGTTGATAAGATGTACCAAGATCTTAGACCATTCTATTGGTGGCATGAAGTTTGCTTTATACATAGGGAAATGTCTAACTAGCTCTAAAGTCATGACAGAACACAAAAGACTTTTGAGTGTTATAGCAACATTAAATTCTGCAATTAAAATGGAAACAAATCACCATTGATTTCATAATCAAACTAACCACTACATCTAGTGGTCACGATTCCATTTAGCATATATTCTTGCCATACGAAATGGAAAAGTTCGCCAAGTTGTATGTAAATGAGATTATTGCCATAAATAGAGTACCCATGTCCATTATCTCTTATAGAGATAGTCTTTTTACGTCTCAGTTCTAGCAACTATTACAAAAATCCTTACGTATGAAACTAACTTGACTACAACATATCCTCCTTAGTCTGATAGTTAAACTGAAAAAACAATTTAGATACCTGAGTACATGCTTATGATTTACGTAACTGACTTTAGTAGGAATTGGGACACTCATCTGCCGCTATTCAAATTTTCATACAATAACAATTATCATTCTAGCATCAAGTGTGTACATTTTGAAGCCCCATATGGTCACAAATGCCAATCACCCGTATAATGAGCCAAGGTTGATGATAGTTACACAACCAGTCTAGAAATCATCAAGGAGACTACCAATAAGATGGCCTAGATCAAAAACATAATCAATGTGGCTAGAGACCCTCTGAGGAGCTACGCTAACAATTGTAGAAAACCTATAGACAAAGAACTCATGAAAGTGTCACCTAGAAAGGGAGTAGTCCGTTTTGGCTTGAAAAGAAAATTTTCCTAAAGTTAGGTCAGACCATTTGAGATTTGGTCAAAGTCATTATGGTAAGTTATAAGCTTAAGTTACCCTAGGAATTCAGTAGTGTACGTAACACATTTCATGTATCTAACTTAGAAATGGTCATGCTATTGATCCACTACTTATTCTTCTTAATAAAATCTGCATTGATGACAAGCATTACTTCATCAAACGGCCAGTTGAAATAATGGTTGCGAAATAAGAAACTCAAACGAAGTAGCATTATGATAGTTGTAGTAAGGTGGACTGCCAAACGAGGTCTTGAATACATATGAGAACGTATGGATCACATGAAGCTTAAATACCTAGAATTCTTTATGGATGAACCTGCTAACGACTTTAATAGTTGAAGTATAGGACGAAATTGTCACACCCCGCTAAAGTGAAAACGCAGGAAATGTAACGACATTGTATATCATTGAAACATTGCTTTTAAGAGAATAACTAAATGGAATTTCATTAACAATTGTAAACAATTTAAGTACATCACCAAGGATTCTCATGAAATTCTTAATACATAAGACTATATGTAGCAATATCATCTACACTCCTAACTTGAATGTCTTTTTGAAAACTTAATTATCTTTTAAAAATAACAAGCCAAAATGTGTGGTTTTATGAGTTTACATATTTAAATGAATCAATAAGTTGTTTCTTAAAATATCTTTTAAAGAAACATACGCATACAAGTGAAATTCATGAGGAAACAATCAATGTTTAGTTAAGACAATAGCATATGTGACCCGTATGAGCCTAACCCAAGATGGATTTATGCATCGTATATGGTACAGTCAAGAAAATGCATAATAAAGTGGACAACATGCATTCTTTTGTCTTTGTCAGGTTCGAGCGACTAACCAAGAGTGGATGCGTCACACACAATAGTACAATTCAAATGTTTTCATGACTTCTTAAAGATAATGGTCATAGTTTTGGAATTACACGGGGCCTAACATGAGTACTATGAAATAAACAACTAACTCATGCACACATAATGATCGAATATAGCTGACCCTCATGCTATCTTATAAGGAAACAAAGGAAAGCTTTTCCTCCAAATCATAAATTAAATAGTAAAAAATTTCGTGAAACTTACTTGTATATGCATGGACGTGTAAATATTAATGCTATATGTATTATGCTTAAAAGTTATTTATTTTTCTAATATAAATATAGTTACACATTTTTTTTATTTTTTTATTTTTTTATTTTTTTATTTTTATCTCACGTCATGCACCATAGAAGAGATATCGAGAGAAATATATGAGGGGAGAAGAGTCGAACCTGACTTTACTAGTTCACAGTGGGCAGACTTTCTTATTAATCTAATTAAAGCTACTATTTGCTTTATACTCAATATAGGTGACATCCACAAATCATAATGCAAAATGACATTAACGTACGAGTTATGAAATCTGAAAAAGGGCAATCGTTTATATTTAGATAACTACCATGAATGGTAAATAAAAGATGACTTCATTTAGTTGCACGCTTATTGATAAAGAAAAGAATTGATACAAATGACCGGAATTGTATTATTATACACTCTTGTCAAAAAGCATGGGAATGAACAATTTTTATCAATGTTTTCAAAATCTGAAACGAACAACAAAGCATTCATCTTAACAATTCACTCATTGAATTGGTCGAACGACATTTAATAACCGGATGACGTTATATATAAAAAAAATTAATATTATTATGTTTTAAAAGCAAAATATAATAATATTGTATGTTTAAGGTGGATTAACTAAAAATATGTATCATAAATTACAAAGTTAATAAAATAAAAATTTTTTAAAGAAAAAAAATAAAAGTTTATTAAAATCCGGTCCTACCACCCCGGCCGGTTCGACCGGTTCACCGATCCAACCGCTGACTTTTTGGTTCAACTAAAAAAATGGTCCATACTCACACAACCGTATCTGTTCTGTGGGCCTGTGGCCAGTTCCCGGTTCGACCGGAATCATTGGTTTTTATGGACCGGGATGTAAGTCATTATAGCATGCGTTAGGGTACTAAGGTAGGGAAACAAAAACAAATTGGATAATTTCAAGTGGTGCCTAACACTACTTCAATTGTTGTTTTAAAAAAACTACATAAGGAGTTATAAGCTTTGACGGTTGGGTGCTTAAAGTTTTACACTGAAGGAAGTGCCTTTCTATTTCAGAATCGTTTCTTCCAGCCACATCCTTTCACTTTGGCTCCAATCTCCTTTTGTTTATCATTTAATTTAACCTTTTACATTCCCCTTTATTTCTTTATTGATTGTATTCAGAAAGTAATAGCTATTGATTTTACTATTTTATTTTGGCTTCAATACAAAAACCAATAAATGATTTATTCATCTTGAATGATGAGACAAAATTACACCTAAATTCTCCAAGGCAACTTTTATATAACTTATCAATTTGAAAAGCATTTGTATTTATTTATCGAATAGATTTATGATGTCTGTATCATATAATTTTGGAAAAGGTATACGGCTAAATGTTGTCCAAGCCTTGGAAAAGGTATACGGCTAAATTTTTAGAAAAATTACTAATATAAACATTTGACCAAGTAATTTATAATTTTAGTCATTGAAAATGAAATTACAAAATGATTCCACCAATCAGAGGATTCCATATGTCTCAATATTGCTGACCAACAATACCTGAGCATGTTCGTATCACCCCGTATTACTGAGTCAACAAAACATGCATGGGTTTATGTTGCCCGAATTAAAAGAAGAAAAGACAAAAGAAGTATAATATTGCCGATGAGTATCTCTAATATTTGTTTCACTCTACTCACTTCATCTTTTTTTTTCACTTTTACCCTTTACATTTTTGATTTTCCAACATTTGTATCTTTTGTTTTCACCCAAAATTTGATTAAAAATACTAAATTAGTTTCACACACAATTATAATAAATAAAAGGTAAAATTTATTTTAATAAATCAATTCCATGACAAAAAAAAATTGAAATACAAAAAATGGAAGTAATAAACTCGTTTGAAAGTAATGTTATATCTTCAACAAAGATAAATTATTTTGGATATAAATATCGCGTTTATTTTTTGGATTAAAAAGATACCGCCTATTATTTTTTTTAACCCAAAGTAATCACCTATTGTTTTGTGATCCAAAAGAGTTATTTAAAAAATAAATCTTATTTCAAAAAAGTTTAAAATGTTTTTTAAACACTAAATGATTTTTCAATAAGAAAGTTGATTTTATAAAACTTTCTAAATAAAAATATTTTAGAAATATAAAATGATTCTAAAAATAAACAAATGTTCTTTTTTAATCTTCGAAAAGAAACATTTATCTTTAAATTAAACTTATTGTTTTTAAGTGTTTAAAAGGTAAAGAAAATAGGTATAGGGTTGTTTGTGTAATTTGTTGTTTGAAAAGTCATTTGGCCCATTTGTGCAATATTCTTGGGTGTTGTATCAGCGATATCCAATGCTAAAATTTTAAAAGATTTAATCAATGGTTAAAATGATAAGTTTGTTGCCAATGATCTCTTGACCACCTAGTGGTCAAGGGAGAGGTGGGAGGTTTGACTCTTTTGGAGGTCCAAGATTAAATATTACTAACTTGGTGATATTAACAACTAACTAACCGTTCAAAAAAAATGATAAATTTGTTTGGTAAAAAGGTTATTAAAGTAATTTTCTCTATTTTTTTTTTGCCATGAAGAATAGACGCCTACAGGGAATGTGTGTTTCTTTTAAATTCAAGTCCTCATTTTATATATTAAGTCTAAGCAGAGATCTGGAAACCTTTATTCATTAGCTCCGATTTATGGGATAGGCGAAATTGGAGATAAGATTGATTGGGTTCAAATTAAAGGGGGTGCCTATTCACCTTCGGGATCATAATACTTTCGATCTAATTGGAGAGCAATTTGGTAAGGTGGTGATTCCTTATTGGAGGACCGGAATCTATCATATGATGAAAATAGGATTATAAAACAAAATCCTTTAAAATTATGTATCTAGATTGGAAGGGTGGGAGTTATCAGATTAGGCTCCAAGAGATTGATTGTGGCTGGATTCCATATTTCATCATAAACTCAGATGGTGATAAATGAAGTGAGTCAATTAATTCGAGCAAATGACATGCTGCTAATGTAAGATAACTAAACTAAACCACGGTATTGGAAAACCCAATCTTCCCATTCAATCTGTTTGTTGATCTTCATCACTCCACTCAAGAACACACCTTGTAAGGGGACCTGGATGGGGAAGAGGTATCAAACACAATGGAAGTTGGAACGATTGTAGGAATTGATACGTCAAAATTCAAGAAGCAAGTCGGTAACTTGTAGGATTGTAGGAAAATAAACATTTTTATCTCTAGTTTCGTTCTAAAATAAAATAACATCGTTACACCTATTTTCATCAATGTGAAGAGCTACCCCCACCAACGAACACAACATCTGTGCCCCTTTTCTCTACATGGAGCATCACCGTCTCTCCGATTTAGATTTCACCCGCCATACCATTTCAAACCATAATGGTTTTATTCCATATGCAATTTACCAAATATTCATCTAAAAGCACATGGATCACAAAAATTTGAAAAAGGGTAATAATTCGATTGAGAAAACATTGGCTCTGTTTTCATATAAACAAATAATTTTGCTTGATCAAATTTGACTTTAGGTTTGAGTTGGACTATGGTACACTTTTGATCTAGCATATCTATATTTCAGTTTAAAATTTTTTAGATTAAGGTTTGTTAACATTCTTAAATAAGAATATAAGATGGTATATGTTTATTATTTTGAAATAAAGTTATCTTCAAGATTTTCATACTAAAATCTATTAACTATTACCCATGAGAATGTTATGATGAGAAACAGCTTAATGACTTTAGGTTGACAGCCGACCATCGTCTTACGTTGTCAGACCAGAATCAAGTCACCCAACCTTCCTTCTCCACCTTCTACTAACCTTAGGGACAAACCAAGACCATCGCAGACTCCACTTGATTTTAAAATTTCAAAGTATATTTCGGTGACCCTTTATTTTCCTTAATTATATTGGAGTCCCGTAAAATATACCTAAAACAATTATATTTAATATAATCCCAAATCGGTGAGAAAGGAGGTGATCCATGACTCCATGGTGGAAAGAAAAAGGGATAAAAACTAAAAAATGTAATGTTGCAGAGCTGTGCATGACCTTCATCATCTTCATATTGGTGAAAATGAGGGGTAATAATGTCAATTTATATAAAACTAACTATTTTGGTAAATATTTTTGAAACAACCCATTTTGGTAAATAATTTTTTAAAGTACACTATTTTAGAAAAAAAAAAACTCGGTGTTGTTGACTCTTAATCTCTATTGATTTTATAACCACCGTATCAGGGGCTTAGTTATTCAATGTGACTCTTAATCTCTATTGATTTTATAACTACCGTTTCAGGGGCTTAGTGATTCAAGTAAGAGTAATTGGATTATTTCCTTATTTTCTAGGCTTAAAATAAATTTCATTTGTATCCAAGAGACCAAGAGTCTATGATAAATGATGCAAACCACATTCTTCTCAAAAGCATTTGAGGTAATCGTATGGTTGAATTTTACAACATCGAAGCGGTGTGCTTATTACTTTGGGTAGAATCAAAGTTTCTCTCAAAGAGATTAATATAGCAAACGTGTATCGTGCCCAAGATCTCAATGCTAAAAACGAATTGTGGAACTACCTGAAGGAGATGAAAGAATTCTTCTCCGGGATGTGGGTCATGCTTGAGGATTTTAACAAGGTAAGGTCATGTTCTAATCATAATATATATCATATGAATTCTGACTCAATCCAAACGGTGCAAATGCTTTCAATGAGTTCATACACGAAGCTAATCTAATGAGTAAAACATGGGCGGTTCAAAGTTCACTTACCTGAGCGATAATGGCCCAAAATCTAGTACAATTTGATCGTCTCCTAGTCTGTAGTGAATACCTCACTAAATAGCCTAATGCAAATCTAACTGGTTGGCCTCTTAAGTTTTATATGATCAT
>BJCN01313833.1:2911-22693 GCA_018326445.1 Flaveria brownii
TAGCCTAGTGGTAGCCCGATGGCTTCTAAATGGTAGGTTATGAGTTCGAGTCTCGCTTGAAGAATAAAATGCATTGGGTTGAGCCAAAGGTTTTTCTAGTTGTGGGTTTCTTCTAACTGGATGGTTGAGAAACAAATACGTGGATCTGATTAAGATCACCTATCTTTCGAAACATGGTCATATAATTGTAAAAAAAAATTGAAATCCTCTTTTCGACTCTAAATCTCCCAAAAATATTGTTTTGAATTCTTTTGTTGCTTTCATGACTATTATGATGTAACTAGCTAATGTTTGACAAGTATGTGTGGAATTTGGCACGATTATGTGTTTGTTATAATATTTATATGATTATTTTTAATGAGTATGCACGTTTATGTATTTTAACGAGTATTTAGGCTTGTAAGTGTTTATGCATAACATCTTGGAACACTTTTTGTATTAGACATATATTCATAAAACTAGCTTTAGTATACTCGTATATTACACGGGTTGAATAAATAAAATATTAAATAGAATAAAAATTATTAATTATAAAACAATAGACTTGAAATTATGTATGAGTAATAACTATAAGTAATAAAACAATAATCTGAAATTTTTAATTTTTTTTTGTTTTTATCAAAGATAAATTAAATATTTTGTTTTAAAGTAATGTTTTAATAATTTTTTATTTTTAAAAATTTGCATACTGTAACTACTTATTTTAATTATTTTTGTTTTATAAAAAAATTACTTTAAAAAACCAATTTTAAAATATTACATAAAAATGGTTTTATTTTTTAGAAAAGAATATTTTTATAAAAAAAACTATCTCTATAGAAATACATTAATAAAAAATTCTCTTTCTTAATTTATTAAAAAACTAATTATAATATAAAAATAAATAGATAATATTATTAGTAATTAATGTGGTTATTTAATAGGAGAGATAAACGAGAAAAGTTTGATGAGAATAAATGTTGTGGTGACACATGCCACCCCATTTATCATTTTATTAGAGTAAGAAGATTGTATGTCTATCTGTTACATCATGGCATTCACACTAGGAATGATTGATAGATTCTTGAATATTTATGATAAATCTATAAATGCACATCCTTATATATACATTTGGAAACCGTTGTATGTGTTATGTTCCTGACATGCCATTTATTTGTCTATGCTCTATTGGCACGAAGCTGGTTTATGTAATTGTGTGGATGACACAAGTTGAAATAATGCATAATAATCGTTTACTTTAACAAACTTGAGGTGGTTAATTTGAGATTCATGGTAACTTTTCAAAGAGCTGTTAGATAAAAATTTTCTGTAACAAACGTCTAGTCTAATCGTTTAAAACAATCCCATGATATTATTACTCGGACTTAATTGCATGATTCTGGGTGGCTATTTTGTAAGTTCTTATTACTAGCTTTCTGAAAAATGATATGACTTGATATTCTTAAGAGGAACTTAATCACTTATGTGTTTAATGTGATCTTGCCTATTTTCACAGGCATGTTATCGGGCATTAACTTGGAGGATTCTAGAGCCAATGAGATACTTCCTTATCGATAATATTCTCTTCTTAATTAATTTGTTTATTTTAATTGTCCATTGAAGTAGTTAAGCAACAATTCACTGTTTTCATCGGCTAATCATATGTGAGAGTTTACTATCAAAAGTTACTTTATTCTTAGATGATAGTCTGTTCTTACCAATGGCATTACATACTATTCTTCAAAAGGTGCACTTGTGTTTGGTTTTATTAAAGTAAAAAAAAAAATTTTATAAACAAAAATCAGGTTAGTGTGAAAAGAATCCGACCCTTGCACTTCAGGCACATAATTAAGTAACAAGATATGTTATTATTGGTATACACAAAAAATGTTATTAAACAGGTGTGTTGTTGTTGCAACTATTGCCTCATAAAAACTAACTATTATGTTGTTATCTTTTAGTTGTATTATATTGTGTTGATATCTTTTGTGTCTATAACTAGTGAGAAAACAAAAGGATAAACAATAAATTTCATCAGATGATGATATCCAACGACTAAGGAATAAATGAACCTGAAAGAGCTGATCTACAACCACATCCAACATACACCAATAAAAGGATTAGGATGCAGAACACCCCATCAACTCATTATGAAGCATGTAAGTTACTAAGCATAGACAAAAGGTGGTTGTTTATGCAATCGGCTTATCACCTATAATAGCAAGCAACATAAACTTTGTAAATTAGCATCATTACACAAGCACATAAAATGTGAAAACACATGTCATTAAAATTACACCAAAATTTGTTGATGATAATCTTGGTATTTCTATGAGAAGTAAACATGCATTGAGCTAAATAAACGTACAAGAAGTAACCCAGTTGTGGCCGGATGGAGAAACCAATTTGGTGTCCATAATGGACCGAGAAGCATTGCACATACGATTGCTAGACTTAAGAAAACAATAGATGTAGGTAGGTTCTTGAAACTTGACTTCCTAGTGTACACGAACATCATGGGGTTTACAACAAAATGGACACTTGGTAACATGAAATTTCTTACATCAATAACTAAGTAGTCGACTTGAAATAATTCAACAAGTGCAATTACGTAATTACTTGTTTGAAAATAGAACAGCGGTGAGCATAACAATAACCCTTTCATATAAAAAACACCTTTAGATACCCATAACAATTATTTAACTATTTATCATTTAATATATAGTTGATGTATGCTCATAACAAGTACAAAAATACAAAACTTGAAGATAGAAGTCCACCAACAACCTTGAATTACACAACAAACAATCTTAATGACCTTGAAAATGAGCTTGTAGCATATAAAAGCTCCAAGGTGATCATTTGTTAGAAAGAAAAAGAGAAAATATAAAGATGAAACAAACTTAAAAAAATTGAAGTTGATACGAGAAGGATCAAATACAAAGACTTATTAACGAAGAACGTGTAAGATAAATCTTGTATCAATGTTCAAACATAATGGATGATTATGTGGGTGTCTGGAAGTACTTTTTTTACTAATTTTTAATTTTTTAACTTTAAAAGTTATAGTGTTTGACAATATAATTATTATAAAAAAATAAATTAATAAATCATTTCATACTGACTTATTAAAAAAATTAATAAATCAATAAGTATCAAAAGCAACGCTTACTAAGAATTCATAAAGGTGTCACATAATATACTTATTTAGAAAGGAAATATAAAACAATAATTCATATTTTACAACCAAAATGAATTCTCTCTTTCTTTTTTTCCATCTTTTGTATGGAGATTTGATTTTGATTTTGGGGTTCCCCCCTTTGTTGTTCATTTCCCTTCACCCATCAATTCCCAGAACCTTCCTATTACATTTTGGACAAAATGTGATTACGTGTTGAATGGTTTATCCCATCAAAAAGAGACTCTTTTCAAGAACATCGCAATCATCGTTGACGCAACAAAAGAACATCAATCAAGATGGTGCCAAATTACCAATCACCCTGATAAATTAACACCCTTTTGCCTCTTCTAGGGTTTGTTTATCATCAATTTGATTTGGGTCTGATCCCCTCTGTGATTTGGTTCTTGATTCTCTTGGGTATTTTCACAAACAGGTGGTGTGCGTTCAAGGTTTCATTTGGGGTGTGGCCTTTGAAACTTGAAGTGGTTTAAGCATTGTGACATGGGTTGTGTTTGTTGCAAATGTGGTCAAAGGTATCAATCATCTTGGTCTGATGGTGATGGTAAAAGGATCAAGGGGAAGAAAGATAGAAATGCAACTGCAGATGAGCTATTAGAAGTTGTCCCCATACCTTCACATAACTTTAAGCTGGAGTGTGCTGTGCTTACACGACGAGGGTATTATCCTGATACACCTAATAAAGAAAATCAAGATTGTTTTTGCATCAAAACGAGCATTCAAGGTAACCCCAATGTTCATTTCTTTGGTGTTTTTGATGGGCATGGTCATTCTGGCAAGCAATGTTCAAACTTTGTGAAGAACAGACTTGTTGAGATTCTATGTAGTGATGATGCTTTGATTGATGATCCTATTAAAGCTTTTAACTTGGCTTTCACCACAACTAATAGTGAGCTTCATGATAATGCTGAAATTGATGATTCAATGAGTGGCACGACCGCGATTACTGTTCTTGTTGTTGGTGATAAGCTTTATGTTGCTAATGTGGGTGATTCGAGAGCTGTGATCTCTTTGAAAGAAGGTGATCATAGTCATGTTGTTGCTCAAGATTTGTCTCAGGATCAAACTCCTTTTAGGAATGATGAGTGTCAGAGGGTGAAAGAGTGTGGGGCTAGAGTTTTGAGTGTTGATCAAGTTGAAGGGGTTAAAGATCCGAGTGTTCAATCATGGGGTGATGAGGAGAATGCTGGTAGTGATCCTCCGCGGTTATGGATGCGAAATGGGATGTATCCAGGGACTGCTTTTACGCGTAGTGTAGGTGATAGCATTGCAGAAAAGATTGGTGTTGTCGCGGTTCCTGAAGTTTCAGTGGTTCAACTCACAGCTAAGAACCCGTTTTTTGTACTTGCAAGTGATGGTGTGTTTGAGTTCCTATCTAGCCAAGCTGTCGTTGATATGGTATGTATGTAGCTTGTTGTTCTCTTTAATCAAATAATACTATCATTTACTAACCCGTGTTTTGTTTTTCTGTTGTTTAGGTTGATAGATACATGGATCCCAGGAGCGCGTGTGCTGCAATTGCTGCAGAATCATACAAACTATGGTTGGAGCATGAGAATCGGACAGATGATATTACAATCATTGTTGTCCATGTTAATGGCTTGTGCAATGTGAGAATCACTATAAACTGTTTCAAATTGTTGCAAGTTATGATTTTTATAATTGTATTCTTATTAAAACTTATAAAACAATGATCTGATTGCATCAGTCAGGTGTTGAAGATGTTGGTGTTGAAGGTGGAAGTAGTAGTAGTTTCCAACCAACAGAAGTGAAACCGGATGTTACACCACCACGGTCAGAGATGTTTGGGTCAGTGGGAAGTAATTTCTCACAAACTCTTCATTTCCACCAGGTTTTGTTAACCAATGATCAGAACCCGCCCGATGGGCAACAACGCAGATGATAGTTTTGATGCTTATTGACACAGGTTGACCCGTTTTTGTATCCGTGTCGTAGAGCACAGGGTTATTGTAACATTATGTGGTATTATTTCCCGGGTGACTTAGTGTGGTTACCATAGGTGGATGATGTTTAATGATGTAAGAAGAAAGATTGGAGCTTGGTTGTAATGGTTATTTCAATGAGATGGATTGGACCCTCTTTACATATAGGTCTCTTGAGTTAGATCCTAGTATTGATGGTACTTAATTAAACAAGAATGGGACATTATATGATGATTTACGAGAATAACACCCACAATGTATACAAGTGATAGAATCCGGAGGCACCTATCTATAGGCCCATAGGCCATAAACTAATTAATAATAAAATATGTATAACTATCACTTTTTAGGTTGAGAGTCTTGAAGCATAGATGTAAATCATGTTCAACTTATTACATATAAAATCCAAGTCTTGTGGAGAGATTTAGTGATGATATCAACAATTTGAAATTCCATCTTAACATAAAGCGGCTGAACAAGTAGAGGGAATGTCTGAGTGTCTATTATGTGACCTCTGATTAGATGACGATTGACTAAAGAATATACCTAAATGAACTGAGTTGGCTTGCCGACCTAGATTGGTCAACTAGGAGGTCAGCAGCGGTTGAAATCTACTATACTCTCCTCCGGCTAAATGTGTAAGTGGAAGTAGCACCAATCTGGTTAGGAATGGTAGTGGTCATTTGAGCTTTAGGACAGGGAGGTGGGAGATGCAACTGAGTTAGAAGGTTGTTTAGTTAGACGGTCTTCTTTGCCTAAAGTTGCGAACGCTTTTGAAACAAACAAGCTCTACGAACCAAATCACTAGAGGTGAGTTCCATGGGAATGCACAAACCCAATGCAAAGTTGATTATTCCTAAAGCAATTTGGTTTCTTAAAGCAGTATGAGTCTGGGGTTGCCCATTGATATAAAGAAACTAAACAAGTATGCCTGTTGAGGCTGTATTGAGTTGGAACAAGAATTGATGCAGAATGATTTGATCATTGAATTAAAAATATAACACAAAGGTGGTTCAAACTATTCTCATGACGACAATCAAGAAAAGACAGCTATAGCTGGAGGTCTCGCGCGCTGATAAAGGCAACAACGAGATGCGAAAATCTGTAAAGAAAGGTTGCTTGAACAAAGCCAATCGGAGAAGAAACAAGCGGCTTCTTGAACATCTTGAACGTGAACACAATGGACTAGCTTTGTATCATACCAAGAGACTTAGCTTGGATAGAAAAAGTATCTAATTATTTATAATGGAGAGAGAACCCCCAAAATATACAAGTGAGAAGATTTAGAGATACCTAGTGACCCCTGGCCATAAACCAATAAATAATAAAATACGTACAACCAACAATTAACTATAAACTCACACCTTATCGCCTGTAAAATATGTACAACCAACACTTAACTATAAACTTGCACCTCATTTGTTGTATGATCCAAGTTAGGTTCGGCCCCCATACTACTTAAAGAAGTGGCAGCTGGGCAGCCACATGAAGAAGTGTCATCCCTTTCCTACTCTCCTAGACATACTCTCTATACACTACTATCTCCTTTCTTATGGTTGTTATGCATACATAGATCCGCATACAAACTTGATCATCAGAGGATGGGGCCCAAGGCCATGGCCTCGGGTTCTCTACATGTCGCATCTCATCTCTGGACTAAAAAATGTCAGTTACAATCCAACCCAAGAACAAGACCCAAATTGCTGGGAAATGAGCTACATTCTTCATAATTATTACACTTTCCATTGATTCTCTGCATCTTAATCATAATATAGAGTTCTGCAATTAACCATGAACTATCACAAGCATATCAAAAAATAAACTAGCATAAAAGAAGTTGCTTTTGTAGGATTTCAAGAATGAACAAACAAAACAACCTGTTTTTGGGAATTGTTTCATATGTGGATTAAATATCAAACGATCAGTGTGCATGTTGAGAAGAGAATGCGTCCAATGAAAATGAACAAAAAGATATAAATAAATGTTGAGGGGGAATTGCATCAACAAAATGAAGGTACCAAAAGGTGTGCACCACTTAAGTCGAGTTTAAATTAAACCCACATCAATACACAAGAAAGGAAACCATACACCTCACAGTCGCAGGATAGAACAAAATTTGTCAGTTTGCTGGTGTAGCAGCAACAGGGCATTTTCCTAATGTATTCCATAAGATATAATCCCCAGAGTGGACCTGTTTGTTAGAAAATGAAAAATGACTATCAAAGGCAAGCATTCAAACTTAATAAGCTTCTACAGAGATATAGCAAGTTGGGGAACAAGGGGCCAGAACTCAAAATAGATTGGATTATCAGGTAAGTATGGGTATTAACACTATGATGTCTAATTATTTTAATATTAGATAAAGAATTACTGTGTTACATTATATAAACAATAATATTACAATAATAATCCAACTTTGGTAGAACAATTAAGGAGGTTGTGTGCATGAAATATACACTCCAGCCCACTTCTAACCACTTTCACATGTTTAGCATCTTTTATTAGTGTTCGCATTTTAGGTAATATTTTCTTAAATTTAACCCAAATCTACTCATTTATAAGTAAATGTGTCAAAGTTGCTACCTATAGATACAAGATATGTTTAACACTTTGTGGGGGGCTACACCCACTTATATGTACTGCCCGTTAGAACCTTGCAAATGGTAGCTATGGATTTTATGAGTTTTATCTACTAATTATCCTGTTTTCAGATTTAAAAAATATATATAAAAATAAGAAAAAATGAACCCAATTTATTTAGGTTTCTCAAAGCATGCAAGTGTATTGATCTTGATGACATTTCCTTATGAGCGCTTTAAATGGTCTAGACGAGGTGGCAGTCATAAAATAAATTGTAGAAGAGAGGCATAGGATGAGAAAATCACCTGGGTTGAATACTCCACAGGTACCTTCACAGATGGAAAGATGTTTATCTGCATGTCGATTAGTCATAAGCCAATACCAAAGTATAAAAAAATTATGAACATTATGTTTTTTTTTTAACTTAAGGTTGCAGTAATAATAGATTAAAAAGCATCATGAGTACACTCACAGATTTAGGATCTATCGTCATTCCTGAGAGAGATGTCCCCACCATCTTGAAAGAAACCTATGCCAGTTTTGTATACTTAGTTTTGCGTAAGCTAACAGACTCTAATAAACCCAAGAACATATGCAAATGAAATGTGAAAAAAAAATCATAACATTAAAACAAAACAAAAAAATTTAACACGTACCTTTGCATAGTTGTAAGCGTGCCAGCAAAACGGTTCTTCTAAATCAACTGCTGGAAGATGCTTATTCATTTTCTCCATTAAGTATTCCTCTACATTAACCATGTTATTTCCCTGCTCTATTTCCGTGTCACTATCTTCATCACCACCACCTTGAACAGATCCAGAGTCGACTGGGCTTTGACTTTTCAATGGAGCAAATTTAACAGTTCCTGGAAAAGTTGCTTCGATACTCTTTGCACCAACCCCTCGCCCACTCGGTATAATTTTCCATTCAACAGAGTGCTTGGTATAAGAAACCGTACCGATAGAAGGTGTCCCTTCAAATGAAATTACCTTTCTTCTAGGAAAAGGCATACTCACCGTACAAAATTCCATAGTTAGTGGTGCCTTATAACCTCCCATTAAAGATAACTTAAATAAGAAAGCACCTTCATTTTCAGATACCATTGAAAGCTGGTAAAATCCCTTAACTGGAACACCTACAGAACAAGGAGCTTGATACCGTAACAATACAAAATTACCAAGTGGTGGTGAAAACATCACTGCTTGTTTATCACCGCCACCTTGTTCGGGAACTTGAGCACATGGGTGAAACGATAATATCTCGATCCGTTTACTGTCTAATGCCATCATTGGAAACAGGACATCAGGCAGCCCCTCTAATTCTGCACGACAGTTTACTTGACCCAATATCGATAAGCTGTCAGGAATCTCATCTCGGTCATACATTGCTGCATTAACAATCTCGTGAATTGTGAATAGCAGCCTCTGCTTACCTTTATACAGATAAGGTTTCCAAGCTGGTTGTTTGCTGTCTACAGGAGGTACATCAGATGACGAGAAACCATTAGTCCTAATTGCAGAAATATTCGAGTAGCTGAGGTCCAAGGGTGTACCTACAGATTAAAACAAGTAGCATGTAATAATAAACATATTGGAGATGAGAATATAAATAAAAAATTGAAATATAAAAGTTCACCAACCGAAGGGCATTGCAGTACTAATAAAGCTTCGAAGTGCATCTTTATCAAGGTTCCTGGGACCAATTTTTGGAGCGTCTGAGGTAACGGAGCCACCGCCAACAGCAGTGGAGCTGGTGGAAGCAGCAATTGGCGGTGCTACAGGTTTTGGTCTGGCAGAAATACCAATACTTCCAGTTAAGGAATCCAATAAGCCACCAACAGAAGGTCCGGCACTTATAACTACTTCTTGTTCTTGGAGATCTGACGTAGTTATGTCACCTAGAACATGGGCCACCATGAATGCTCTGTAGAGAAAGAAAAACCTTTTAATGTGATAGTAAAAAAGTATCCTTAACATGTGATATAGAGAAGAAGCTAAAACAGAAGCAATCAGGTATCTTAAAGCTAGGGTGAACCAGATGCTGTTGAAGAACAAGTCAAGTTGTAGAGAAAAGAAGCTTGTACAAGGTTTTATGTTTGATAAAATAACATACATTAGTTTATAACCCCAAGGAACTCAAATTGATAAAAGAGCAGTTGGAATGATTAATCATTGCAAATAGGCGAAAGATCACAAAAATTTTTATAGAATTCTCCACTTAGGAAGAGAGATATTTCTCATATTCATGAAGTCTGCAAGGCTTTTCTCATCCTGACCACGATTTGTTTGCTCAAGCATACTTCATGAACTTTTGAAGGGCTTATGGAGAGCTAATTGCCTTTTTACCATGCAGCGTTGATGTCAAAGTGCAACATGAGCAACAGGTGAAGTGAAAAATGGCTATTATGTGTTCTTTGGTAGGTCTTAATTATCAATTTTAGAAAGAGAGCTTTGACCTTTCTGAAACTAACATATCCTCTTTGCAAGAAATGCTTACAACTAGTGTTTTCAAGCACATGTCTTCTCATCTCAATGGATACTTATTTCTGGTGTGCATTTAAATACATAATCCTTTTAACTTTACCAACTTTACCTCGCTCTTCCAAAGTAACTTTTAACACTGGTTCCAAATCTTTCTACTAATCTTGGTTCTAGCACCTGGCACACTGTTTCCTATCATTTACTAGATTAACCGATTTCTCCTTTAATTTAATGTTAAGGAAAACTATTCAAGCTCTAAGTTGTTAAACTTCTGCATTTCAAGATAAGCACAGCATACGAAAAGGAACATAATCAAAATCGACATACTTATTAAACCAAAAAAGAATGTATTAGCAAGGTATATATATATAAGCCAGATATAAGTGCCCAAACAGGATGCAATGAAGCAACAATCAGTGCAATTTTAAAAAGAATATGCCATTTTCTCAACATTAAAGTAGGTATATCTTTTAGATGCTACAAACAAAAAGGTGTCAGTGAACAAACCAACACCTCATACACTTGGTAGAAGTTCCTGTGAAGGCTAAATTTGCAAGTATAACTTACCATACCCTGTGATGCATGGAAGTTGAAGCAAGAGGGAAGACAAATTTCCATCAACTCCAACACCATTGCCACAATCAGACCTCCTACTTAGTGTGTTGTAGCCTTTCAAATGATCCGGTTCAACTAAGGGCAGTACAAGGATGTAATATTGACCTTTGGCATGCAAAATGAGTGGCCAAAATGTACAATCTTCCCCGCTTTCTTCTTTCTTAACATGAAGACTTATAATATGGCGCATAATTGGATCATCAACCCATGAATCCGACCCTTCAATTGACTGTTTGACCCGTATCCCATACCCACGCGCAGACCCTTCCCTGCATATGTGTTAAATCAGTTAAGTGTCATTAAAAACAGCTCACAATTACACATATGTGTATGCCTGTATTTGAACAAATCACCAAGCAAATTAACAAATTCTGCTTTATAAACAAGAAGAACATGACACATTAACCAGTCCTATTAGAATTCACATTATCTATATGTCATGATGATCTCCATCAGAGCATCTAAATACAATTTCCATAACTGGAAGTTCATATATTAGTCAGTACTAATCTCAACAGGTGTCATGAAACCTTAAATATGTGACACAAGTAACCAAAATCATTCCTTTATCAAAGATATACGAATAAGAAATCTGAGTATCCAAAAACCTCTTTTTTCGTTCCACAAACGCAGCAGCTAGCTCTGAATCCGTCGGAAGAGACGATAACAACACATTCGAATCTCGATTTGCTTTCTTACAAGCAACAATCCAACGTCTCTCAACTACGGGAAACCTCCTGCTCAAATTCAACAACAAAAGCGCATCCAACAATCATAAAATTGATAATTAGAGTTACGAATTGAACAAATTGGATCTGTTGTAGTTAAACACACATGAACCCTAGTGATTTGTGAATAGAGTGATTGAAATTACCGAGAGAAGACGACAGTATCTTGATTGTTGAGGATCCAAATAGCTCGAATGCTGCAACTAGTGGGCATCGCTAATTTCTGGTGGTGTTTGAGATGTTCGAAAGGTTTAAAGAGGGATAGGGGTTGTTCATTGTTCATATGTTTGTTCTACTGGTTTTGTTTGAGTTAATCACCAAGACCACCCTTGCACCATTATCAATATACTCTTTTAGTCCCCTAACAAACATTTTTACACGGGTGTTCGTTACCAATTAAGGCTGATCGAACTGTCATGACGAGAGACAATTAAGATGGTTTGAGATTTATACGTTTTTGTCTAAAGCATGTGATTTGAAAACCATGTTTTATGGTGTTGAACTTGAAATTGGCCATATAAACTGAAAAGGTTGTTTGTTGTTAGTTTCTTTTCTCGATTTTGAATATGTAATGAGCATTTGAATATGTAGTCATGCATTTGGCCGTATAAAGGAATGAGGCGGGTTTGTACGACTCATTATCAATCTTGTTGAAGTCCAATATCAAAGCATCAAGTGCAGCTCAAGTTCTCATGGTTGAAGACTCACGTGTTTACATGCATGAGAGTATTAATTAATAGCTGTATGTATGGTCATGTTATGTAATGTTTTCAGTTTCTGCTGTTTTCTTTATTAATTAAAGTAGTGGGTGGTTGCTCCACTATGTGTTAGTGGATAGTGGTAGTAGGTAGTTTCTGCATGTTTTCTTTATTTAATTAAAGTAGTGGGTGGTTGCTCCACTATGTGTTAGTGGATAGTGGTTAGTGGAGTTGCACGTTAGCACTCAACATCTTTCCTATTTATGTATGTTTATTCTCATTGTTAATGCATCCAGAAAGCTTTTGTTCCAAAAGTGTGTGCAAGTGAATCGTGAGTTCCATTATTGTATCTTACCAATTCAACAATTGGTATCAGAGCCATCTTAATCCACTAGTTCTCCATGGCTGACCTTCAACTTATCGGTGGTGTGAAGAAATTGAACAACAACAACTACAATGCTTGGTCAACATGCCTCACGTCATATCTGCAAGGCCAAGACCTCTGGGAAGTGGTGAACGGTTCGAAAACCACACCGCCAGTACGAGAAGATGCCAACGGATTGTTAAGGAAGTGGAAAGTGAAGGCTGGGAAGGCTTTGTTTGTGTTGAAAACTACTATCGATGATGACCTTTTGGAGCACATTAGAGATGCAAAGTCTCCAAAAGAAGCGTGGGACACACTATCGACTCTGTTTTCAAAGAAGAATGACACAAAGCTTCAAGTATTAGAGAATGAATTGCTCTCCGTATCACAACGGGATTTAACAATCCCACAGTACTTCCATAAAGTTAAGACTTTATGCAGAGAAATCGGGGATCTTGACCAGTAGGCACGTATCGGTGACTCACGAATGAAGAGGATAATCATACATGGGCTAAAACCAGAATTTCATAGCTTCGTTGCTGCTGTTCAAGGGTGGCCTAATCAACCGACCTTGGGTGAGTTTGAAAATTTTCTTGCGGGTCAAGAAGCGCTAGCCAAGCAATTGAACGGTATGTCCGTTAGTTCATCATCCAAAGTTGAGTCTGAGGCGTTTATGTTGACAAAACCAAAGGCAGGGGTCGGTACAAGAGTTCAAACCGAGGCCCAACCCGGTTCAACAGAGGAGATACGCAGTCGAAGAAAAGTCATGAAACAGAAAAGGAAGAAAGTAGCAGTGATCGTAAGCCTAAAGGTCCAGGTAAACGCTTCCCTTATAAGTGTTATCAGTGTGGTCGTAGAGGTCACCTGGCTAGAGATTGTCGATCGAAGCAACCGGAACAGGGTAATTCAGCTGTTGTGCAAACAAAAGAGACTTGGGATGTGGAAGCCTTGGTTGCACAAACAGAAGAGATCACCACAGCCTTCACAAAAAGGACACCTGACAAGCCGTCCAACCGACTTGATGAGTGGATCGTTGATTCGGGTTGTTCGAATCACCTTACCGGGGACAAGGAGAAGTTAAGCAATCCAATTAAGTATGAGGTCAGCTGAGTAGTTGTCATTGCCGACAATACACGACATACGATAGCACATATCGGAGATGTTGTTTTTCCCTCTGAAGATCGAAGGCATAAACTAAAGTTGTCAGATGTGTATCATGTGCCTGGAGTTAAGAAAAACCTCCTATATGTGCCTCAGTTAACTGCAGATAACAACTACGTACTCTTTGGTCCAAATGATGTGAAGGTGTATAAAGATTTCAAGACTTCATCTACTCCCATTCTCAAAGGGCATAAAACAGATATTGTCTATGTGTTGTCCGCTGAAGATGCCTACGTGGAAAAGACAAAAGGGACCCATAATGCCGACCTGTGGCATCATCGACTGGGGCATGTTGGATACGACAAGTTAAGTTTGATGATGGAGAAGGAGCTAGTTTCCGGATTGCCAAAACTTGAAGTAAACAAAAGTCTTGTGTGTGTCGGGTGCCAATATGGCAAGGCACACCAACAGCCATTCCCTACATCTGATTACCGAGCAGAAACTCCTCTGGCCTTGGTACATTCTGATGTGTTTGGTCCGTCTAAACACGCTTCAATGAAAGGTGTGTATTACATGGTAACCTTCATAGATGACTGTTCCAGGTACTGTTGGGTTTACTTCATGAAAGAAAAAAGGTGAGGTGCTAAACAAGTTCAAAGAGTTTGAGGTAGAAGCTGAACGAGAAACGGGTCATACTGTTGGCTGTTTGAGATCTGATAATGGTGGGGAGTATATGTCGGTTGAATTTGATCAATATTTGAAGCAAAGGCGCATCAAAAGACAACTTACATGCCCGAACACACCTCAGCAAAACGGTGTGTCCGAGCGTAAGAACCGGCACTTAGCAAAGGTCACGAGATGCTTAATTCATGACAAAAACCTACCGGGACGTTTTTGGGCAGAAGGAATGCGAACCACAAACTACATCATCAACCGAACCCCATCACAAAGCTTACAGTACACGTCTCCATTTGAAAGGGTATTCCAAACTAAACCTATAGTTCACTACTTTCGAGTTTTTAGTAGTGTATGCTATGTGTTTGTGCCTAATCACCTGCGCCATAAGCTGGAGAAAAAGGCAATTCGGTGTGTGTTTGTAGGTTATGATCCGGAGAGAAAAGGATGGAGGTGTTACAATCCGAACACCGGTAAAATCCATGTCTCTAGAAACGTTGTATTCGATGAGACATCTTCATGGTGGGGGCCCGATAACGAAGTCATGGAAGACTCCCGACAACTGGTCAAGGATTTAGAAACATCTCAAGTCAAGTGGTTAAAGATGGAAGAAAACAATAGTGGCATGGTAAACCTTGAAGAAGAATCTGGTGGACAAGAGCAAATTGAACCACCAAGATCTAAACCGGAATCCAGTTTGAGGAGATCACAGAGGGAAAAGCGGCCTAATCCAAAGTATGCACATGTGGCAATAGTTGAAGAAAGTCTTCGAGAACCAGAAAGTTATCAAGAAGCTAGTCAAAAGGAAGAATGGGTGAGGGCGATGAAAGTTGAGATGGATGCTCTCATTCGAAACCAAACATGGGAGCTAGTTCCAAAACCACATAATGTTAACCCGATCTCTTGCAAGTGGGTCTAAAAAGTGAAGCAAAGAGCAGATGGAACAGTTGAAAGATTCAAAGCCCGTTTAGTAGCCCGTGGTTTTTCTCAACAATATGGGTTAGATTATGAAGATACGTTTAGCCCGGTAGCCAAGATCACAACCATACGGGTGCTACTAGCCTTAGCTGCTAACAAGGGGTGGAATTTGTGGCAGATGGATGTTAACAACGCGTTCCTGTACGGTGAACTTGATCACATCATTCACATGGACCAACCGATGGGTTTTGAAAGCCAAGAGCAACCGGAGTATGTGTGTAAACTGAAGAAAGCCATCTACGGATTGAAACAATCACCAAGGGCTTGATTTGGTAAAATTGCAGAATTTTTGGAACAAAATGATTACAAACTAACTTCTGCAGATGCAAGCTTGTTTGTTAAGAAGCTTGGAGAAGAAGTGGTGTGCATTCTTGTGTATGTAGATGACTTAATAATTACAGGTGATGTTGAAGAGGAGGTCGAATTATTAAGGTCTAATCTATGTACCCGTTTCAAGATGAAGGATCTTGGGAGGCTCCAACACTTTCTTGGTTTGGAATTACGCTACTGTGATGATAAAGTAGTGCTTCACCAAACCAAGTATTCTAATGAGTTTCTGCACAGGTTTGGTATGATGACATGTAAGCCGGCTACCGTACCAATGGATCGGTGTGCGAGATTGTATGCTACTGAAGGCCAGAAGTTAGATGATCCAACAAATTATCAAAAGATGGTAGGGAGCTTGATTTATCTCACGTTGACTAGGCCCGACATCGCATTTGTTGTTGGAGTCCTTAGTCGGTTTATGCAGGATCCACGAGTGCCCCATTTCACAGCCATGAAAGGAGTTTTGAAGTACATTAAAGCCACAACAGGAAAGGGAATCCAGTTCAAGAAGGAGCCTGAACCAAAGTTGGTTGGTTACTGCGATGTCGATTATGCCGGAGATTTAAACGAAAGAAAGTCAACAACTGACTATGTTTTTCTATATGGGTCAAGCCCTATATCATGGTGTAGTAAACGTCAACCCACCGTATCTCTATCCACAACCGAAGCCGAGTACCGGGCGGCTGCGATGGCTGCCCAAGAATGTGTGTGGTTGGTCCAGTTGCTCAAGGATTTGAACCAAAATGTGAACTATCCTATCCGGCTAATGTGTGACAACATCTCTGCAATTAAGTTGGCTCAAAATCCCGTGTTTCACGCTAGAACGAAACACATTGAAGTTCATTATCACTTCATTAGAGAAAAGGTTTTAAAAGGTGAAATTGACATGAAGGCTGTGAATACAGAAGATCAAGTGGCGGATGTTTTTACAAAATGTCTGACAGGTCCAAAGCTACTAAAGCATTGTGAAAGTATGGGGATGTTTGGTGTTTGATATTGAGAGGGAGTGTTGAAGTCCAATATCAAAGCATCAAGTGCAGCTCAAGTTCTCATGGTTGAAGACTCACGTGTTTGCATGCATGAGAGTATTAATTAATAGCTGTATGTATGGTCATGTTATGTAATGTTTTTAGTTTCTGCATGTTTTCTTTATTTAATTAAAGTAGTGGGTGGTTGCTCCACTGTGTGTTAGTGGATAGTGGTAGTAGGTAGTTTCTGCATGTTTTGTTTATTTAATTAAAGTAGTGGGTGGTTGCTCCACTATGTGTTAGTGGATAGTGGTTAGTGGAGTTGGACGTTGGCACTCAACATCTTTCCTATTTATGTATGTTTATTCTTATTGTTAATGCATCCAGAAAGCTTTTGTTTCAAAAGTGTGTGCAAGTGAATCGTGAGTTCCATTATTGTATCTTACCAATTCAACAAATCTAACCATATCCGACAATATTCGATTCCTCCTCTCAAACATACCGTTATGTTGTGTGTTCCTGGTAGAGTCAATTGTGAAACTAACCTAAGGTTATTGAGATGCTCACTAGAGTCGTAACTGAGATACTTACTACCTTAATAAGATATAATGGATTTGATTGTCTTATTGAGTTGGTTTGGATTGGGCAAAAACTAAAAAAAACTCAAAGTACCTCAAATTTTGATTATATACGTAACTCCCAAATAGGCTTTACTTCATTGGTATTTTTTGGGGGTTTTTTAAAGTAAGTTAACCATCATATGATACACTAACCAAGTAAAATCGGGTTAGGAGGATCAACTAAATGCACATCATCATTATCATCATCAACAACATCCTAAATTCTTCTTTATCATTGTAAGTCAATGATTTTTTATATCATCATAATGATTTTTTATATTCTTTATGCATTAACAAATATCTGAATATTTGTTTATGAACAACAACTTATATTCTTTGTTTTTTATTTAATATGTTCCTTAAAGTAAGAATTCACATATGTCCTCCTCTAAGTTTAGGTTTTAAGAACTTTTAGTTGTTGACTTTTTATCGTTCATAAAGCATGGATGAGAGTGTAAAGCATGTCACGTAAGTTTAACAATCATGGATGAGAGCATAAAGCATGGCAAGTAAGAAATAATCATCTACATGTTCACTACAGGCATCCTTGATAGCTATGAAAGCACTTACAGGAGGCTTATCAAGCAAGGGAGTCTGTATAATGTAAAACTTCTTCTCAGCCTCAAGAATAATTCATAGCTTATGAGATCAATCCCTAAAGTTCGTGCCTTTGAGGTTTGTTATGTGTTTGGTGGACATGAGATTGAAGTATATGGGAAATTTTGCATTTGGTGTGGTGTATAAAATCAAAGTATAACTTTTGGTATTTTTAATATATAATAAAACTTTAGTAATTAATGACCCTTTTAGTTCCTTCAAAAATGTTAGGATGAGGGTTGCTAATCATGTATTTGATTGTAATTAACATAGTGGAATTATGCTAGGAAAAAAAATAATATCTAAACCAAACTAAGAACACCGTATTGATTGTTTAAATTTGTCGGCAAGCCTTGATTACTCAACTCATTACAAGGCAAGAACAAAGATGAATGGTTATAACAGGCTCTCTTTTCACACACTACATTTTCTCTATCTCTCTATTACATAATCATTAATCAAGGTACTAGGCTAGTGGGATTCGTCCCATGGGGGAAAAAGAAAGAAACATAGAGGGTTGTGATTGGCGACGGAGGTGTTGCTGGTGACGAAGCAACAATGAAACCCAATGAATATTCATCGGGTCGGGATAAAAACACAAAGAAGAAAAGAAAGATGCATGGGGATCTAGGTCAGAGGAAAACAAGAACAACCCATAGCTTATTTTTAGGAAAAATAAGGAAACTCATTCCCTGAATACCATTTCATGTGCTCTAAAAATAATAAATACAATCAGTAAGTACAAGAAAATGCGAGCAAGGAAACATTTCTAACTATCTTGACATGCTAACAACTAAAGAGTGTTAGGCATTGTTTGTGAGAACTATTGATGTAGCTAGTGCTATAACAAATGATATACGGATACAATTGATAAGGTCAATGGATCATTTATTTTCTTGTTAGTTTTTCATTACAAGTTGTCTTTCGTTTTAATACCTTTGATCACCATCTTTTCTTATCAGTTGCAAGCTTTTCAAACTTTGATTTTCATAGCAAAACTATGATTGATAGCAGTTCATAGATAGTAAGATTGTTGATCAGCGATTATGCTTTAGTACTGGTATTAGTTGAAGCTCTTAAGTACGATTCATCAATTATTGTACTTTATTAGTTAATCTTTAACAAAGAAGTGCAATGACTTTATTAAATGATCTTTAACAATCCAAGTCCAATGGATTTTTGATGATTTTTCTTCACTTTGTTTTTGTTGTTGTGTCATTCATTCGCCTAATCCCATCCTAGTGTCTTGATATCTTTTGGGCCTATCTTTCAATTGCATGTCATGTGTTTTTTTCTAGTCTAGTTCTATACGAATAAAGCTAGTAAGAAATAAAGATTGAAGATTCTTGAAAGGCACCTCTACTTCAATTTAACTTTTGACTACCAGGAAGGTATCTGCTGCTCATATTGTGAAAGAAGTGGTTTTCTACATGTTCTTATTTTCAAATTGGACACAATGGACTCAACTCTTACCTGCAAGATTATTTCTTAGTTTTAAATAGAAGAAGATCTTAAGCTTATCTGTCACACCCTCAAATTCCGGGTCTGGAATTTATCACGGAGAAGTGAGCAAACAGGATCGAACACAGTAGTCACACATGAGATGCAATTATCTATATGATAGATTTTAGATAATCATTACATTAATAATCAGAGTTGTAAATATTATGCGTAACGGAAGTAAATAATAAATTGTTTGTAATCAACACGTCTAGTCATATCTTAAATAATAAGCAAATGTATCTTGAGCTCTTATATGATCCTACGTGCGTGTCCATAAGCTCCTAATAGATACCTGAGAATACATGTAAATCAAGTGTCAACACAGGGTTGGTGAGTTCACAGGTAAGTAAAACATAGTGATAATTCATCAGTTATCATCAAATAGGATTTACTGTAAAAGTGTGAGTTTAATTTACTCACCGGTATA
>BJCN01313862.1:0-21964 GCA_018326445.1 Flaveria brownii
AGGATCAATCACCTAACGTTCTAATTCATTTAACGTTTAATCCTACACTGACATCTGTATGGTATTCTTAGGTTAATAGGACTTGTTGGCATTATGAGAAAGTCCATGCAACATGTATTATACAATATTGCACATATGAAACAAAATCATGCGAAAAGCTTTTTAAGTTATTTGGGCATCGCACACATCACTTTCGTTTTTAGAAATGTAAACATATGTTAAGTTGCGTCAACTTTTAATAAATAATATCCTTACCTTTTTCTTTTCGAATGTAGTTCTAGGCTAAATCCACCTTGTAAATCATGAATTGATTATGTATTGATCCAATACTGAAACCATCTTTTGACTACAGCCGTGATCACTCATCACGACTTCGTCCAGAATGCGATCTAAGGAAATCTAAATTGCATTATTTGTTCATCTGGTTTAACACAAACATTTTCTAGGATAACTAATTAATATGACTCAAACATTATTTTATATTGTTGTGTCATATAAAGTGCACCATCAGGAAGCATTTACATCACCATTTTTACATGATATAGCATAAATGGGAGTCCTAATCTGGTGATCCATTTCACATATCATGTGGAATTATGACTAGATGGATGGCAACCTTACAGTGTCCCTATTAGAATAGAAGCACAACCCTAGGACAGAAGCGTTGTTGCAAGATTGTAGCTTAGCATATCACTAGTGGGGTTGTCAGAAGACCAGCCCCACCTACGGGTTGCGATACGTGTGGCGTGTGCGACGACCATACATGTTGGCCTAAGTATCATATGGAGGACCGACCATTTTATTTTATGCGTCATTATAAGCTAAATGTTGAACCATAAGAAATTTACAATGATAATAACTAGTTCGATCAAGGAACATAAGATCAAACGCTAGTAGATTTCCTTTTGGGATAAAGAAATCAAATCCAACAATTTGATCGAGGGGATCGTAACTTCGATTAACTACAATGTTGAGAATACATTTCGTTGAACGAAAATATCTAAAATCAAAAAGAATATTGAAATGAAAACAAATAAGCATTGAACGTATAGAGTAACTTAACTCATCGAATGAACCTCCGTATTCATGAAACATTATTCAGATTGCCCGCGATTTTATGATGTCGAAGCTCATCTCACTAGGGTCTGTAGCTTGCAACTCAACTTGGATTCCATCTAGTTCTCTCTTGAATCGGTCCTTCGAGCTTGCATACACCATCTTCATTCGAACTTTAGAAGTATCCGGTGACCTATTATATTTCGAAGAGTCATTCATATCTAAATCTTTAATTTAATCAACATGTATGAAAACAAATAGTACCCATAAATGCATGGCATATACACAAGGCACCTTTAACACGATACAATTGGAGTAATATATATATATATATATCATTACCAGGCAATGAAGAAAATTTTGCTTTTCTGACAATTTTCATCAGTGGTGAAGTCGAAATCGAAAACAGCATAGCGACATTCATCACTAGGAAGAGAGTTTGTGAAATCCTCATAGGTCTCATCAGGCCCACCAATCTTATCAAGGATCACTTGTTGATCTTCGATTTTGTAGGTGATAAACCGATAGTTCCTTTTCGATTTTAACTCTAGAAACTTCAACTTGCATTCATCATTTACAGCCATTCCAGAAGCCGCATTTGCCTAGCACAACAATAGAAAAATGAACCAAAATATAATTCAGGCAGTCCTTTTGATTATCAATAGGTGCTTCATGGTAATGATTGAGAATGGTGATGACGCAAAACACCTGGAAGCCAAATTCGCTTGACTAAACAACAAAATTATGCCATAAAACAGAAATGAATAGGAAATCCATCACATAATTATTGTTGAGGAAAGAAAAACAATGTGTTGATATTTTAGAGGTGATGGATGATGCATAAAGAAAAACTATACAAATTCATGATTAAAAAACATAGATACCATTATAGGAGCCATATATGTCCATAATATTGACGAAAGAAAAATCAATCAATAAATGTTAGGTGCTAATTAAGCTAATCACTAATCAATGAATAATGTAGAGGGATGTCAATTGTTATTTTAGATATGATGAACGATGAATGAACCAACTCTTTATTTAACAATATATGATCAGATTTTTGGATCAAATATCAAAAAAGAAAAAAAAAGAAGGAAAACATGAACAGATGAAACTATTGAGATTGAGAGAGGGATGCATACCATGATTGATTGTGTAATTGGATGATTATGTTGTTGTAGAAAGAAGGAAGATTGGAGGGAGAGATCCTTGAAATCTAGGAAAACAAATTAAACGAATATTTTTGTTGAGGGGAAACAAGAGATTATATGGGGGAGAAATTGTCTTTCAACCTCTTGTTCATTACCTTTCTAATTTTATTAATTTTAATTTTTTCTTTATTTGTCTCTAGGTGAATAATATTTATTTTCATCATTTTTTATCTGCTACCTCTTAAAATAGAACTTTTTTTAACATTACACTTTTTCTTGTTTGTATGTTACTCATGATATCTGAAACTTAGATAATGTTATATTAGTTCATATGTATATGAAAATGTTGAACGAATTTATAAAATTGAAACATGATCATTTGAATTTTATCCAAAACTTGGTTTTATAAATCACAAATGAAACTAGTGTAATGCTACTTGACTCTTTTTTCATAGTTTATAACTTTAGCTAGCCTGCAGCTCCGTGCATGTGTCACTCGAGATGGATTATAATTTAAAAAAAAGTTAAGAATATAATTACATTACTTCACAGGTAAATACCACAAATAAATCTCATATAATATATAAAATTCATAAATCCCTAAAGACTTCTTTGTAAACAATATTTAAGGTTTTATTTGTAATTTCACCATCTTTTTCATAAATTAGAATTTTAACTCCATCTATGCTTTTAACTCCTAAGAAAGTATCGTACAACTGACCATGTGTAAAAATTAGATGTTCTGAAAACAAGCCAACCATTGATAACGACTATCCTAAATTTTATTTATTGTTATGTTAAAACAAATGAAGAGTGAAAAATGTCTTATTTGAGATTTATTGAAATTCTTTTGTCTGTAGGTGTTAGACACATTCGAGGGACGAAAACCCGAGTGTTGATATTATTTCTGGATATTAATTATAATTCTAAAACATGATTCCCTAATGATATGATTTGTAGTCGAGTTCCATTATATAATTGATTTTTGATCGGTATTACATAATAACATAAGTGTAATAACCTTTAATATGAATTTCTAATTTGGTGGACCAAAATGATTACATCCATTCAGAACGTCGGGTGAGTAACTTTGATTAAAACTAGCATGAAGATGCTCCGATACACAATTAATTATGTACACCTTTCATCACCTATTAACATCAATAGCAACTGACTATTAACCTTTTATACAACTTTATTGTTGAATGTTATTAGAATTTTTGAAAATACGAAAGACAGAAGGATATATAAAAGCAATAAGATTATAAACAAGATCATGTGACAAAGTATTTAGAAGATCATCCGGTGTATCCATAATGGCCTCATACTTATTGTATTCGCTAAGATTTCCTTCTCCTATATCCAACGGTCATTATGCAAGCATCTTTATTTCCTCTATTTCAAATGAAGCACTTCCTACAGTTAACCTCATGTTTCTTTGTTAGTCTAAGTACTTTTCAATGACCCCAAAGATAGGAAGAGCTTAACGAAGCAATAATAATATATTGTCTACTTCTATATGAAAGGGCGAGGAGAATTTTCCTAAAATCTCCTCCAAAACCAACTACTTTGCCACCAAATGGTAATTCAGAACTTCCATGTAAGGCCCCGTTCCCAGAGATCTCACAGTTGGGCAATCATTGCATTATTATATAAAACAATACATATTTCATAAATGTTGTAGCGGAATTAAGTTAGCAAAAAACATTCATTTCATTAATAATCACTGTTGTTAAACAATATATCATTATTTCATACGTTACCAAAAGATCTTTTAATTGGATTACAAAACAATAATATCATTAAGCATGAATGGATGCAGTCTAGCCCCGACGAGTAGCTTCCCCCGTGTGCCATCCTCAGCAACGAATTACATGTCAACTGAAAAGTATTTAATGCCTTGCATGATTTATATACGAAAATATCATTCTTGAATAAAATACATTACTTTCGTACGCATTCGTTCATTTCGTACTTTTTCATTATCTTTTACTTTCATCCAGACCCATGTGCAATACCCCGAACATTATGCACGAAGCTGATATTGGGCCGAAGTCTAATAATAGACCCCTAACATTGTGCACGAAGCGTGACCCAATACCTAGGGCATGCCACAAGGGTCCCATCAATCTCAACGATTGACCCTGTGTGCATCCTTCTGGTTAGCTAAACCACATATAGTTGAGCTAACGGCAACATGGTCGTGCACCTCATTCAATTTTGCTTGCAAGCCATTCATTCGTTCATTACCTTCCACTTTTCATCTTTGTTATCTTTCACTTTATTATGTAATACTTTACGTTCATTCATACATACGTCATACCACGTAAAGTCATAACATAATATATAACGTAGTACATAACATAATACATACGTTTTGAAACCGTTAAACGAAGAAAGATAACACATCATACACATATACACATCATAACCCTCATTATATCATCATGCATACACCATCACATCATAACAGAGTCTATCTCCCCCATCTACCTCTTAAAACCCCTTAGTAAATCCTAAGTCATACCAACTGTGACACCCCACCCGTGACCCGGACGGGCGTCAACAATTGATACAACTTACAGCGGAAGCAAACATATATTTTATTACAAACTATAATATCATCAACTTATTAAACTACTATGTTACAATAGTATTTAAAAACAACTAACGCAAAAACTTCTTGATCTTCTATATTCTTTATCTTTAAGAACCTTTTAAGCATTTCCTTAAGGGTTACCTGTAATACATATACTTAAAAAGACGTCAACTATTGCTGGTGAGCTCATGCTATACAATTTATAAAATTTACTTTGACATGCATACAATATGGGTTGTGATATTTGGGTCCATAGGCACAGTGCCTTCCCTGGTTTTACCACAACCACCGGCGGTGGGTTTGTCAGACCCTCCCGGCCATCAAATAGGTATGGGTATGTGCCTGATGCATACGAGGAACTCTATCCTCTTTTCAGCCAGTTCGACACACCCCATTAAATATATCAGGATCCTGTATATCCCTACCGACCCGTGCATATATGTAAGCATTATAATTATTACCAATACAGACAAAACGAGTATATTATCACAGTTTTAAAAACAGACATGATAACTAACCTTGGTCTTTAAGTATTATTGAGACAGATAGACAGTTTCAAAGTTGTGTTCTTGATTAGAATTGGAGCAAGTCTTAGCAACTAATAAAGTACTTCCTAGTAATAATCATGATTAGTTTTGGATAACATTTAACCTTTATTAGGCATGGATGAACATTTCAGGTGCATGAGCATAAAAGTTCTAAGTGTAAAATCATCTGGGCACATTAGCACTATACAGGCGCATGAGCCCTGCTTAGGCGCTTCAACACTTAGGCACATAGGAAATCTAGGCGCATGGGTCACTATTTAGGCGCATGAGCATAAAATTTCTAAGTGTAATACTTTGCTTAGTCGTTTGGGCAAAATTGTTAGGCACATGGGGTACTGTTTAGGCACATGGGTTAACACTTAGGCTATTTTAGCAAAATTCGTAGGCGCATGGAAACTATTTGGGCGCATGAACTACACTTATGTTTTCTAGGCCAAATTTGTAGGCGCATGGACCCTGTTTGGGCGCATGGCCAATGGTTGTGCATATTTCTAAACCATTTTCAGTCCTAATCTGCTTTCAATCATACTTACATTCTAAACACCAATAACAACTTTACAACCCTAAATCATAAGCATTCATACACACATACATGCGGTTAACATACATAACAATTATGAAAACATTTTATATGCATTTCAGCCCCAAAGAAGTTTATAAACTCATGAAAACCGGGGTCTAGAACTCACCTCTTGTGGCCAACAAGTAAAACTCCTCCAAACTTGTGTGCACAATAGTTCAAACACCTAAAACAAACCAAAACAAACACCCAAACACAACAAGCACATAAAAATTAGTTTCATGGTTAAAAACCCAACAAAACAGAGCCAATTTAGCAAAGAAATACTTACCAAGAGCAAAATCAGTTTCTTCTTCTTCTTGAAACTGAGAGAAAAGTTTTCAGCTTCTTTTCTTTCTTCTTTGTCGAAAAGTAGTTGGTAAAGAACACAAATATGGGCAGCCATACTCAAAGATGTAATAAAATATTGAGTTTTGTACTTTTTACACTTAGTTCCCTTCCACTTTTGCTCATTTTCCTTTCTTTCAAGATACTTTCTGTACTTTTCTTTATTACTTTTTTTCTTTTATTTTGACCAGAATTTCGGGTGTTACATTCCATGACCTTCATAAGTTAGTATGTTTTTTAAAGTCCTATCTAAAGCTTCAAATCCGTACTTATGAATGCTTGGTGCTTCATCCCAGATAATCAAACTTGATTTCTTTAATACATGGGCAACATCATTTTTTGGCATTATATGACAAAATGAATCTTCCATAAGATTTAAAGGGATTAGAAATCCAGAGTGTGTTGACCTTATAGATGCTGATAATGTTTCTGAAAGAAAAGTTTTACTGATTCCACCATAACCATAAACATAGAAAAAAACACATTTATTACCTTTGATAGATATCATGTACAACCTTAAAAATTTGAGTCAAGATCTGTTAAAAAATAAGCTAATTTGCAAAATTGGAATGCGGATGGTTGTATGAAACTTTGTAGGGCTTGGTTACCTGTATATTCACTATAGCTTAAACATATGTTTCTTCAATCGAGTCTATCATAACCCACTCCATGGGCATGACCAGTTGTATTACTTCACAACTATACACAGTGGAAGTTTTGTAATTCAATCGAGATAAAGAAGTAGAATAAATTTAAATCTTGACAATGCTTACAGTCACAAACATAAAGACATATCCACTACCCAGGAAGGTTAAATCCAATCATTCTTATCTATATGAATATTTTAGTCAACTTATTCAACTAAGTCTCCTTAACCTAGCTTATTGCCTCCTAGCATTTCTTGCTCCTGCATTATGAGTTAAAACATGTCAATAATAAGGTTGTTGGTGAGTCATAACCAATGACTTTAAAGTACTCAAGCAATATGACAAAGTGTGCAAGTCAATATCAACAAATCAAGTCTGTACTGAAGTCACCAGAACGAGTATCATTTTGATCTCATATATGCAACTCTAGGCTTAATATATATAAGAATAAAATGGTAAACTGACCGTCCAAATTATTTGTCATCAAAACCGCTCAACCCTATCCATAGTGTCTGTTGTGGCCTTAGGCTAACCCTAGTCCTAACCATAGATCTCCTCTATGGCCTCATACTATCATTATCCTCCAGCCCTATCCATAATCTCTGCTATGGCGTCAAACAAATCCAATCCTATCCATAATAGATTGAGCTTACAATCATTTCTTACGACCCATGAATACACCATCATGTGATATGACACTATAATGGAATTTCTTATATCACATATATGCAGATAATGGGTAACAACTCATATGTCGAAGGGTTTGAGGCTTACCAATGAAACCGAGCCTCCACATGTCAGTTCAATATAAAAAAGCAATCACAAGCATATCTATGAGCTACAATCATCACACCGTGCCTTCCAATAAGCTAAAATTATAGAGAGAGGGTGATGTGTTTAGAGAGAGAAAGAGAGAGATAGAGAGAAAGAGAAGGGTGAAATTAGGGTTTTTGGGGCTTTTAAACCAATAACCGGGACTCATTGCGGACTGTTAAGCCATCCCTGACGGTCTGTTACCGACTTAAATTAGATTATCCACATCTTTCAAATGAAATATTAGCATATACTAACCAAATATTCCTCACGAACCGTTAATCCATGCTAAGGTTTTTTGGTGTCTACAACCACCTTAGCAGACTGTGACCCAGTTCCTTGGCGGTCTACTATGGAAGTTGGTTCCTTGATCCTAAATCCTTCTCCTAAGTAGACTTTTATGGCCAACCCATAGGAACCATAGTGGTCTGTTATGGTTTCTAAACAATTTTTCCTTTAAAATTTCAAATTTTAAATCATTCCCTAAAAGTTCCCATGTGTTTATTGGGATAATGACCCGTCTAATTAGCCGAGGTGTCACATCCTCCCCCTTTAAAAGGTTTCAGTCCCAAAATCACTTAAATTTATAAACAGATGGGGTAATTCTTTCTATTGTTTTTTTCGATTCCTGTGTAAATTTTAGACTGCGCTTGCTGTTATATATTACCTTAACATTTGGGATAATGCTTTCTTCTTAATCTCGTCTCTTGTTTTTCTACTATATCAATTGGCTCCTCCATATAATTTTACTATTTATCCACCTAGATCACATCTAGCAGAGTTTTCATTCCTCATCAAACAAACATTTCTGTAAATTTCAACGCTTGGGATGCCGGATGTCTCCACTTAACAACTCATGGAATTCTAATTGTTGTGCTCTAAATATTACATAGACTACCAATCAAAAGCACATTAATTATTTCTTAATATCTTGTTTAAAATGATGAAAATGAACTTTAAAATGCCAAATTGTGTTTCAGGTGTTCAAAAGGACAAGATGAACAAACAACAAACTTAGCAAGCATTTGAAGAAACCCAAGCTTTGAAGATCAAGCTTGGGGTCGTGCCTCATTAAGCACAACCCATGCCCAACTGAAACACATCCATGATTAAATTAGCACATCCCAGTGTTTATACATCTGACGGGAAAAAAGTATTGTCTTCCAAAAGGAAGCATGGGGCCTCCCAACCAAACCTGTATGTACGAGCTGGCCAACTTTCATAAGTATTGTACTAGCATGAGACCATGCTTAAACACTCCGAAAAGCCTATAAATAGAGACTTAAGGCCATCATTTGGGAGAGCTTTTGGTAGAGGGTTACCTTTCTGATTTCTCTCGGGAATCAAGACTTGAATACCCATTGGAGACTCCACTTGAAAGAAGTGTGGGATTGTCTAAACATCATCCATTGTAGAATAACGGTTTGATTGTTCCATTTCACAAATGATTTTCATATCTATCTTTTATGTTGTTTGTTGTTATGTTCAAGCTCATTATGAGCTAAATGGTGAAACTTATGTCATTTGTGATGAATTAATGATGTGATTTTATGTTATGTTAATGTTATGATAATCTTGGGTAAACTTTTGATGCGTATCATCTGTATTTGAATAAGAAATTATAAACTAGTGATTTGTAATTGTGCATGCCATACAAGGTTGAAAAACATATGAACTAGCTTTTATTTGCAAAACCAGTCTTCTTAACAAACCCATGGCTAATGAACTAGAAATGGTTATTAGAAATCATACAACTTTAACTTTCTGATAATTTACGGGTTCCATTTTATTAGTCTGAGAAATCTACAGTAAGTGTTATGGTTTTTAAAATTAATAATATGTTAAAAAGAAACTTGATCTACTTTTTTTCTAATATTAGGTTATGTTTTTAGAAATCGTACGTTGGAAGGTTACATGAGATTTACGTATATTACTACTGGTTTGGTGGATTAGCATTGTAAGTAACTTGATGTTGTTGTCCTTATCATGACAGAGCTAGCAGACGAGAAATCCACAATAGCTCGTGTTTATAAAGATTAACATAACTACTTAAACTTATATATTTATTTACAACATGATCTAATTATGATGATAGCCTTAATTCCTTATTTTAAAACCCAAAAGTCTTAATATTACTTTAACTTTTATCTTTAAGTTTTTAAAACCCTAAAAATTTGGTTAAATCAAAGCAACTTATCATATTCTAAAAACAAAACCCAATCTGATAGTCAATTACAAAGGTTGTTGAGTAGGCTTGGTGTGTCCATGGATTGATACTCGGTTCTTACCAACACTTTATTATCACATGACAGGTATACTTGCCTTTTATGTGTAGTTAGTATAAGTAATAACCAATTAAAAACTGAATTTGTGCGAAAATATTTTATCAAAAAATATACAGCCTTTTACATGCAACCACTAATCTACCGGCCACCATGCATATTCTTTCAATTATCTCAAAAGGTCCAATACAACGAGTACGTAGTGAGTTTACCTCGCTTTGCAAAACAAATGGTACCATGCCTTGGCAACACCTTTAACAAACCTTATCCCCAACCGTAAATTCTAATGGTTTTTGTCGCCTGGCAACATAACTCCTCTGACAATCCTGAGTAGCTTTCAGTCTCTCCTTTATATTCTTCACCTTATCAGTGGTATTGAAAATCAACTCGAGACCCGTTAGTTTCCATTCACCCACTTCCAACCAACTGAGTGGCCCCTAGCAATTTGCCCATATAATGCCTTAAAATGCATGACTTTCAGACTCTCATGATAACTATTATTATATGAAAGTTTTATCAATGGGAGGTGATCATCCTAGCTACCATCAAATTCAATTACACATGTTTGTAGCATGTCCTCTAGGATTTGTATGGTTCACTCACTATGTCGGTCTGTCTAGAGATGATAAGCAGTACTTATCTCAAGTTTAGTCCCCATTGCATCCTTAACTGTTTGCAAGAAGCAAGACATGAACTAAGCATTAGGATTAGACACGATCCACGTACATAAATTGGCTTTCTATGCTTTTTTAAGTTAAGTAACTGGAAACTATGTTTGCCTTTCCCGAATGATACTAAAGCTCAAAGTCATAATCTTTCAATACCTCCATCCATCATCTTTGTCGCATATTGAGCTCCTTTTGCTCGAATATGTGCTTCTGGCTCTTATAATTTGAATGCAAGACAAAGTTTGATCTATACAAGTAATATCACCATATCTTTAATACAAACATAATAGCACCCAATTACAATTCGTGTGTAGCATAGTTCCTATGTGCTTCTTCAGTTGCTGTGATGCATAGGTAATCACATGATTCCTTTGCATCAGCACTATCCTAATCCATTTATAGAAGCATCACAATAGATAACAAAATCAGCATTCCCCTTCGGTAGAATGAGAATGAGCGTATTAATTATATTCTACTTAAGTACCTTGAATGCTTCCTCTTGCTTGGGCCACAACTAAATTTCGCACCTTTCTTGGTGGGAGTAGTGCGATGTTGTGATCTTGGAGAAGTCTTGGATAAGATTCCTATAATATGTAGCCAACCCTAGAAACCGACGAATCTTGTTGGTGATTAAGGAGCTTCCCATCCTATCATTGCTTCCACTTTGGCTAGGTCCACTTGATTTCCCTTATCGTTAATGACATGTCCCAAGAACTAAACTTCTCTTAACCAAAACTAGCACTTTAAGAATTTTACATATAATTTTTCTTTTTGTAATAGTTCCAACAACATTCGTAGGTGTTGTTCATGTTCAACCTTGATTCACGAATAAACAAGAATGTCATCAATGAATACAATCATAAACTTATCTAAGTAGGACTTTAACACTTGGTTCATCAAGTCCATGAAAACCATAGGTACATTCGTCAATGCATATTACATCACCAAGAACTTATAACGACTGTTTCATGTACGACAGGCAGTCTTTGGCACATCTTCTTCACGCACTGCCACTAGATGGTAGCCAAATCACAGGTAGATCTTTGAGAAGTAGCTTGATACTTCCAATTAATCGAATAAATCATCAATACGCGGTAAGGGATGCTGGTTCTTAACCATCACCTTGTTGGAGTCTCAGTAATCGATGCACATTCTTATTGAACCATCCATATTCTTTACAAACAGGACCAGAACTCCCCAAGGCAACGAGATTGGTTTAATAAACCCCTTTTCCACCGGCTCTAGAAGTGGCAAAATCAATTCTTTCATTTCTGAGGGTGTTAATCAGTGTGGCGCCTTTAGATAGGTGTATTTCCTTGTACTAGGTCGATATGAAACTCAACTTGTTTATTTGGAGGTAGACCAAGAAAGTCTTCCGGAAATACGTGGGGGTATTTCAACACCACTTGTACATCCTTAATATTCCTTTGGTCCTAAGATTACAATTAGTAGCCATCGTATACTTGTCATAGATGCTTATCGACCTGCATCACAGATAGCATCTTTGTTCACTTATGTGGTAGATCTCCCATGTTCACCGTCTTTCGGCTGTTCGGTAGCTCAACTTCCACCGACTTAAGCTAATTGTTTATATGGGCTTTGTGCGTATCTAGCCAGTTCATTCCTAGAACTATATCAAAACCTCTAAAATTCATAGCAACAATTGTAAGGTAAGTTCCCAATTATGTAATCTTTAGTAGCAATTATTAAGCCCAAACTCGACCTTAATTTCATGTCCTATTAGCAATTTTAATCTAAGGTATCGCTAACTTAGACATCATGCCTCTAAAATAGACCATAAATTTGGTTGACACAAAACTCTTATTAGCACCAGTGTCATAGGTGTGGTTGACATGAAACATACCATATTATTAGCTTTCCTAACTTCCATTGCCCTCATCTCAAACACATGGGTATTTGTTTTTAATGTCATTGCATATTTTCTTTTGTTTGGTAGGGTGTGTGCAACCTCTCCTATCAACTTGGTGTAGTTGTTCTTAATGTACCCTTCCTAGCCACACCCACCCTCATATGCCTCGATAGTCCTTACTAACATGCCCATTCCTTTTACACTTCTTGCACTTCACTTAGTAACAAGTTCCGGTATGGGTTTGCCCATACGTTGGGCATTTTGGTTCTTCATCGCTCACCTAAGATCCAAACCTTCAAAACTTAATTCCATTATAACCTTGCTTATTTCTCTCTCTTTATGCTTTTCCCAAATAAAATTTCCAACCTTCTAGATTCCCTTCCACATTTGAACCCACCATCAGAAATCCAGCTTCCTTTTGCCCGGATAAGATCCTAAGTCAGTTATGTAGTCAACTCCACAACGGATTACAGGGTAGCAGGCCTTGAGTTTTGTAAATCACCTCTAACATTGACGATAACACCCAGAAGAACCCTCCAATTCTCTTTGCATAACCATTTAAAGGATGTGCAATACAATTAGTTTCATAATGAGGAGTGTTAGAACACTTAACTGATCAAATAAGGAACCAAGTTTAAGTAAATTATACTAAGAACACAAGTAAGTACTGAGAGAGAACAAAGAACAAGAACAAGATAAGTATAGTTTTCAAGAATGATGTATATTGCTCTCATGTTTTATTACAAGTGTTACAAAGCATAAAGATAAATACAATAACCTGGGATACTTTATACTATATCCTACAATCGGCTATACTTTGAAAGCCAGCTGGAAACACTAATCTAGACAACAAGATCAATGTGTAGTCAAAAGATAGATTGTCTTTTGACTTGTGACTATGGCATGTCATAGCTCACATTCTAATATATTACAAAAAGGATAAAAGCTATAAAGTAGAAAGTTACAGACCACAGACCATAAGCTACAGTTAACAAAAGCATGAACCTTTTCACCAGCTTATATAAGTTGGTGAGTCATCAGAGTGGCAGTGGAAAGTTGTTCAGCTTTTGTCATTGTTCAGCTTTTCTGTCTTTGGAAAAAATCAGTCTTTAGTCTTTTGGCATCGGGAGACTTTGTCATTGAAGCTTCAAAAGACTTTGTCTTTTAAGCTTTGAAAGACTTCACCTTTGGCTTCAGACTATTTGGTCTTTGGCTTTGGAAGATTTTACACTTAGAATATTTCTCTTATATGTGTAAAACTTCCGAAGTAACTCTACTCTGCACTTCATGCATGCATGCTAGAAGATCTTTGGTTTCTTTGGTTGCATTAGCCTTTAAGTATAAACCTTCTAAACTCCCCTAGGCGGTTGCTACAAAAATATAGAAGGTTACTCAGATATTTACAGTCCTTATCAAGATCAACACCATTCTTTTCTTCATCATTTGGTTAGGATCTCTCTGACTCTCATAGCATCTCCTCATGTCATAGAGATCATGCAAAGGAAGATCAAGCTTGTCTTGCCAGAAATATACATCTTGACCTCCTTGATCTTTGCTGACATACCATCTGTCTGGATTTACAGCAAAAGTCCAGGATAGAATGGGTCTCCCAACTACAAGGGCCTCTACCTGTGTTGGACTTGGTTGAGTAGCCTCTTCTTGAGCTACCTCAGGATGCTCTGACTTATCCTGAGGTGTAGAGGTGGATACCTTGGACTTCTTCTTCTTCTTCTTCTTCTTCTTAGTGTTCTTCTTTAAGGCCATCCTTTTCTTCCTCTTTGTAGACTTTAACTGAGAAGATTGGCCTTTAGCACCAGGTTGTTTATGTGTCTTTCTTAGTTAGGTTAACTTCCCTCATAGGTTCAGAAGGAAAGGGATAAGGACCCTTCTATGGATCAGAAAAGAAGTTAGCTATGGCCCAACACTTGGTCCAGGTTGTGTTGTCTCTTAGGGTTCAACCTTGACCTCAACTTCGGGTGGAGCTTGACTTGATGGAGAATGCAAGTCAACAATCTCCCCTTTTTAATATTCTGCTTGATCATTCTAATATGCTCATACATAGTGGATAGAGACATTAGACCAAGCCTCCATACAGCTTCAAGAAGCTCATCATCCTCTACCTATCAACAAACTACTTTTGGCTCTTTTGGATGATGGCTCTTGACTTTACATCTTCTTCCCTCATTTTCCCCTTAGCAGTCTTTTGTTCTTTTATCACTTGTTGCTTAAGCTTCTTGAGGTACTCAAATTCTCTGTATTCATAAGGTAAGGAATGAAGTACATATGCCTCACAGAGGCCTGTGGCACTCAGGTAGCTGATCATGTTTTGTCTATCTACTTCCTTGTCTACCCGAGGTTGTTGCTCAGTTGGCATAACTTTGTCTCAGGGCTTTTTTGAACTTGGGAGAGGATATGAGTATTATTTTAGAGTCTTTTCTTCCTCCTTTCTTCCTTGATCTTGAGGAGCAATTCTACATCCTCTGCTTCATTTCTCTCCTTTGACAATTCAATGTCAGCCAGTTCATTAAGCTCTTCTAAGGGAAGAAAAATGAGTTCATCAATGTTATAGTTCATGGTCCCTAAGTAGCCTGGTCCCTAAGTAGCTTAATCTAGCTGCCCTCAACTCATCATCTTGAGTGTTTGGCCTAGGAGCAGCTCTGATGGCAGCTTCTATGAAGACTAGGGACCACTTGAACTATCTCCCCTTAGCTTCCTCTTCCTTTCTCTCTCCTCTTCCTCAATCTCCTTAGGAGTCAGTTTCCTTTTCCCTTTATCACTCACAGACCTTGGTTACTTAGTGTGGAGAGAGCTTTGGCCTTTATTGCTTGGTTTAGCACTTAAGCTCTGGCCAGAGAAAGGTTGTGAAGCAAATCAGCTGATGCGTCACTGAGGGTAAAGGATGTTGAGGTTGTTCCTGTAACAAGGTTCACTGGGTCTATTACATGGCCTTCAGTCAAGGTTTCTTCTTTGAAGCTAATCTTAGGGTCCACCTTAACATCCAGTTGACCAATGACATTGCCTGTTAGCCTTTGTCTTCTTCTATGTCTGAACTCTTCAATAATTCTATCTTGAATCCTCTCAGCCAGTCTGTCAGCTTGCCTGCTTTGACTTGGATTGGCAAGTGACATGTGGACAGAGGAAGACTGTCATAGAACTTTAGGGTCTGAAAATTGAAGAACACTTACTTCCTCTAAAGTCTATGCAGTATCAGGGCTCTCCTATCACCATCATACCTCCACCCTCGTATTTCATTTTTAGCATCATAAGTGTGGTAGAGATAGACCTTGGGATACCCTCCTCAAACAAACTTTGTATGAGTGAGTCCATATTAATATAGACTTGAGGAGATTGCTGAGTATGAACAATTACAAGTGAGGGTGGTAAATCCTTAATGTCCATACTTTGAGAAGAACTCCTAGGTTTATTATTGCTAGGACTTTCTCCCTCTTTTTGGTAGCATCACCTTCTTGCATAGGTGAGCTGGAGGTTAAGTCCACCACATTTACATGTTCTTGTAGACCTGGTTGAGTCATTCTAAGTGAACTCTTAGCTAGCTTAGCCTTGAGATTGGTGATCTCAAGTTGTTGGTCATTGACCCTCCTTTGTAAGGTAGTCACCTGAGATTCTAGGTGACTAACCTTTGAAACTAAATAGGTGCAGATTTTGGTCAGTTTTTGTACCTTTAGTTTCATATTCCCATCATCTTTATTAGAAGAATCATGGGGAGATGAGAGAATAGGACCAAAGTCTTCTTCCTCATCACCAGCACTATGTTCTTGGCTAGTAGATTTCCCTTGCACCATGACAGCTTTAGTTGAAGTCTCAAGGGGTTGGGTTGCCATTGTTGAGGTCTTAATCGTATAGTCACTTATTGAAGTGAGAGCCTCTTCCATATGGACCTCCTAAACTTGTTTAGTGGGATCTTCCTCAGTAGTGGGTGGATGATGTGGGCTAGGCATGGGTGATGCAGGAGCACTCATCTATCCTTGATGTGGAGAAGAGAGACTCATGATACTCATTTAATGTCATTTCTTCATCATCATAGAATTCTATGTTGGGTATGGGTTGGTTAAGGTCTAGAGGCTGGGGATGGTAACTTTTCTTTGAAGGTTGTTAACTAGAGATTTAAGACTCTAAGTGAAAGCTTAAGGTTGTTGGGGTTGTGAGTTCATCAGGCTGAGTATGTGGAACCTTAGCACTGATCCTTGAAGAGATGGGAGTGGTTTGCTCCTCAGGGAATGTGGGAGCTCCAATGTCCATTTCCTCTTGCATAGGTGAGGATATGGGGGCCTACATAAGCTGAGTAGCTTGTGTAGGGGTTCGTTTGGATTTTCTTGTGTAGCTGATGGTTATTTGAGGATGTTTGGGTGGTTGAGAAGTAGAAGGTGTGTGTTCAACACTAGTTGGTGCTGCTAGGTTGTCACCTTGAGCAATGAGCTCTAATAATTTTGGGACAAGTGCTATTTCTACCCCTGAGAAACCCTCAGTAGGCTTTCTTATGGTTTCGAAAATGTCGGGTTTCATCTGTCCCATTTTTAGAACATTACATGTTCCCCTTAACTATGAGCATAGTTCATAGTTAAGAATGTGTTGGACATATCTAGGGAACGTAATATTCTACGGAATCTAAGTTAGCAAGTAAATTGGTATATACAAATTGAGAACACATTGTTCATTAAGATATCTGGAAAGGACATGTTGCTCGTACAAGTCTATGTGGATGATATAATATTTGGTTCTTCAAATGACCAAATGTGTTAGGACTTTGAGAGCACCATGAGGAAGAAGTTCGTGATATGTTCTATGGGCAAGATGGACTTCTTCCTTGGAATTTAAGTGAAGCAGATGAAGGAAGGGTTTTTCATCAGTCAATCTAAGTATGTCAAGGACATCTTAGAAAGATTTGTTATGAAGGATTGTAAGCCAGCCAAGACACCTATGGCCAGGAACCATAATCTTTGTCCTAACTCTGAGGGGGAAGATACTGATCAGCATTAGTACAGGGCAATTATTGGGTCTCTAATGTATCTAACTGCAAGCAGACCTGATTTCATGTTTGCAACTTACATTTGTGCAAGATATCAGGCTGCTCCTAAGGTGTCTCACCTGGTTGCTATCAAAAGCATTCTTAGATACCTCAAGGGATCTCCTAAACTAGGACTTTAGTATCCTAAGAACAAGGACTTCAACCTCTATGGTTACACTGACAGTGACTATGGTGGTAGCAACGTTAATAAGAAATCAACATCAGGAGGATGTCAATTTCTTGGTGGAAGGATTATTTCATGGCAATGCAAGAAACAATCTTGTGTCTCTACATCAACTGCTGAAGCTGAATACATTGCTGCCAGTTGCTGTGCTTAACTGCTATGGATTCAGAATCAGATGATAGACTACGGATTCAACTTCATGGAAACTCCTATCCACATAGACAACAAGAGTGCTATTTCCATCACAGAGAATCCAGTGAAGCACTCAAAGAACAAGCACATTGACCTCAAGTATCACTTCATCCGAGATATTCATGAGAAGCATCTCATAAAACTAGTTAAGGTTGATTCAAATGAACAATATGCTGACTTGTTCATAAAGGCATTTGATGAACAAAGATTTAAATATTTAATTACAGCTACTGGGATGATTAACTTTGACTAGATCTCTTTTGAAACCCTTTTTAAATATGCCATGACCTTTTTGTCTAAATCTAAGCCATGTTACAGAAATTTTCTTCAAAACTCTCTAAGTAAGAATTCTTCCGAAGAGAAATTTACCTACGGAAGAAGATTTTCTCAATCTTCCGAAGGTAAATTACTCTAAGTGTTTCTTCTTCCGCAGAAGATTTTGAGCCTCAGAAGAGTTTTTGATCAAGCATAAAAAACATCTTCCGAAGCTTGTTAACTTCTTGCTCTTGAACAACAACGGAAGCAAATTTGCCTTCGGAAGTAAAATTTGCTTCTGAAGAATCACTTAAAGGGGACACAAGTGTTACCCTTAGGAAGATATTTAATATTCGGAAGAAAGTTGACTCTAACGGATATCTTTTGGGCCACACTCTGTAAAAGGTAAAAGATTTTGTCAGTAAAAAAGGATGTCGTTGAATTATTTAAATGGATTTATCTTGCCGCCTAATCATATCGAAACCTAATCCATCTTGTCAACATCATTACCCCTTATCCGATAAGATTTTACCTCCATTTATACATAACCTCCGACCATCTCTCTCCTTTCTTACCGTTACATAATTTTCTACCACTAATTTACAGAGCTAACTCCTAAATTTCCCCTAATTTCATTCATCTTCTTCACAATTCCTCCAATCAACCAGATATTCCGAAACCATGGCCCTTAATCCTCAACACAACCAGTTCGTGATCCTTGATTCCACTAAGGATGCCGACTATGCCCTAATCATCCAGTTCCTTAACCAATCAACATACTTCACCACCCTCACCGTGAACCCCCCTGTTTACTCCAACCATATGGCCGATTTCTGTTCACATGCAAGGAGTGAAACCCACAATAGTTAGAGGGTTATTCGGTCGATGATATGCGGCCAGGTCCTGATCATCAGTGAGACCACCATCCGGGAGCATCTGGAGCTCCATGATGCGGGTGCTCCTATTGACTTCCCTCACTCGGATTTGGCATAATCCTATCTCCAAATTGGCTATGGAGGTGATATGCACAGGTCTACTATTTATAAGTACAATTTCTCTTATAACTGGAAATTCCTGTTGCATATTGTTCTCCATTGCCTATCTAATAAATTTGAGGGATTGGATCAAATCCTACACGATTTAGGGTGCCTAGTCCATGGAATGGTGAGGAAACTTTGGTTCAATTACTCACAGTTTGTGCTGCTGAACTTGACCAACAATATCAACCGGGATTCCTTCTACATGTATCCCAGGTATATACAGCACATCATAAACTGTGAACTGGACCAATACAAGCTTCAATTTTCCCACACTCTCCAAGTTCCTCATATGAAACCTACAATGTTCAAAACTTTGAAGAAGGTTTCAACTCATGTCACTAGAAGATTCACTGATTTTCTTCCCAGTATATTTGAGCCAATAGCTCATGATGACATCTTTGCAAGCCCAGCAGGTGATAAACCCCCACTAGATTCACCCATTATCTACCATCCCATACAGCTCACGTACCAAAGACGCCCTAAATGAACCCTTGATCAATCTACTCTGATTGGTCAAGCCCCCCTGTTCAACCCAAAAGAACTAGAGTGAAACATGGGCTCCCACTTAGTCAGAGGTCCTACCATATTCCACCACAGACCTTAATGTCATGATTGAGTCTCCTCAGTGTCAACCAGATAAGCCCACAACCCTAGCCTCAAGCCCTTAGGGTAAGTCTCAACACTCCCCTAAGCAGCCAAAAAGGGACAGCCACATCATGGAATCCATTACTTATGTAAGGGAATCCTTAGGTGCTGACCAAGGTCCCAGGTCAATAGATAGACAAGCTACATCCTTTCTTGACCTTCTTACCCGTCGTGATGAGGATATCATACTCCATATGGGCAGTGAAGTTGATCCATCTCACCACTCTCAAGATCAATGGAGCCCATTGGAGCCTCTGATATTCAGCCCTCACCAGGAAGCCAGTACTGAGGTGAGTCCCATAGATGTGGTGGGGACTCATCCGGATAAAGCTGCCACTACTATGAGTACTTCATTAGCCTCTCAGGGAAGTGGTAACATAAGTCATCCTTTATCCACAACAACTTTGCATCTTAATGTTTCCAAAGGAGACGTTGACTTGCAGACGAACCCTGGGTGCCAAGAAATAACATCAGGTGGTGCGGAGGAACATACTCGGTATGTTATCCCATCATCCCATGATTCCTCACAATAGGATGAGGGTAGTCTACAACACACCGCTGAGCATCTACTCTCTAAAATCTCAAACCTTGAATCCAAGGTTAAGATTTTGGAAAGTAGATCTGCCACTCAGCAACTTGAGATTAACATTCTCAAGGTCCAACTAGCTGAGACACAGATAGAGAGATCCGTTGGGCATGTACACACTTAGGTCTCTGCAAGCTCTTCCTTAAGCTCATCTGACTCTTAAGATGATGCTACCAAAAAGGGGGAGAGTTTACAGGGACAAAGAACTAATGGGGAGACATCTACTCACTCTTTGGAGCAGTTGTCAACTCAGGAGGAGATGTCTATTCACTTTTTGTAACAGACATCAACTCCCATGGAGCCAATCATTGCCACTACCTCTCCTTTTGGAGTCACTTCTTCTCATCCAAATATCACTGCACCCATCTTTCCCCCCACCATCTTCAATTCAAATGGACTCTAGGATTCTCATCAACTTCCTAAATTTCTTGAACCAATTTATGATGAGAACCTCATTTAAATATCCCATACCAGATGTCACTCTGACCTACTTTGGAGCTGAGGAACTTCAAAGGCTAACCGCATCTCCTACTTCTGGGAAAGGTGTAGGTCAACCTAAGGGGAGTGTGGAACCCGAGATTCACTTCGAGGGGAAAACACAAACTGATGGCCCAGCATCTGACTTGGAAGGGAAAGGAACTGCAGTTGATTCCGAAGCTTTGGAAGTTACTTCCAAAGAGGAAGTTAAAACTTTCGAAGGAGGTTTACCATATACTTCCGAAGCCACAAAGGCTACTTCTGAAGCTAAGGAAACATCTTCCGAAGCTGAGATTGAGGCTGCCGAAATAATAGTAAACCTGTCCACCACCATCTCCACTATGCTACTAACTCAAACTCCACTCAGTCAACCTAAAACCTCTAAGCCAGAGTCTCCAATAGCTTCAGCTTCCTCTGACCATAAAGGAAAGAGGAAGATGACAGCTGAAGAGCTTGAAGAGGAGGAAAGTTTGGCCAAACTCAAAAGGAAAGGGCAGCCTGTCTCTGAAAAGCTATTGGTTGCCAGTAGAAAGGCATCAATAGTTGCTCAAAAGCAAATTGACAATTAAAGAAGAGTAGAGATTATAGACAGACTCATTAGTATGGGATTAAAGAGTGAAGAAATGCTTTTACTTCCATATGATGAGCTTGTAAAATTGGAGAAGGAAACCTTGCTACAAAATGAAAGAAAGGAAGCAGCAAGGTTGGTTAAGGAAGAGGAAAGGAGGAGGAAGGAGGAGGAGGACAAGGAGAAGGCAAAGGAAAATGAGAGAGCAGAGAAAATAGCCTTTCTGTACTCTAGGGGATTCAAGGAAGAAGAGTTGGCCTCCTCATGACTTAGATACTATCTTGTTCTTCAAACAAGAACAAAGAAAGATCATGAAGGAGAGAAAGAGGGCAGCCAGAGAAAAGGTGAAGGAGAAGAGAGAAAGGAGGAGGAGGCTAAGAAAGTTGTTGCCAAACAGGCTGAGGATAAGGAATGGATGAAATCCTACCTCAAAGCCCATGGCTTCTC